>BEXV01002068.1:18365-29804 GCA_003118195.1 Hemicentrotus pulcherrimus | reverse complement strand
TTCATATAGACGTATGTTGAGTGAAGTGAAGGGGAAGGGGGGGGGGGGAGGGGCGAAGTTATGGACAACGTGAAAGAGATATGTCAGTCCTTTCGCTCGTATCTTAAATAGTGGAAAGGTTCAACATTTCGAGCAAGAGACGAAAACCACCGTCGGCCATACATGAATTTAAGGTTCTTCTTCTCTACTGAATGTTTCATCCTATAATCCTATTTCAATCTCATTCTTCGATTGTCACTTTCATTTAATCTTCGATTTTCTCATATCCATGAATGTTCCTTTACTTCTGTATCATCCTAATCGCCTCCTCATTTTTCATTTTATCATATCTTGTTAAAGGACACTAGTGCTCGGACAGGGATTCAAACCTCGTACTTTCTTTAAAGCCCGTAGACTTATCCACTGAACCACAACACCTCTACTGATTAAAAAGCCCCCTTTTTTTACATAGTCTGACGTAGGCCTGCGTCAGTTAATGGCGCAGTCTTTGACGGGCCATCGTATTAAAAGCGAATGAAACAACTAGCTGATGATTTTGTCTTTGCAAGCTTATTTACAGCATGTAATGAGTAAAATGACAAATCCTGTGCAACGAGCAAAATTTATTCAGTAAGAGAATTTATTCGAAGCGACCCTACACCTTGCTGAAGAGTAAACAAACACTAATTATCAGTTTCGGACTAGTTACGGGCTACTTAAGTTTCTGTGCCAAAAACAACAAACAACAAATTAACAAACAAACAAGCAAAAATTACTAAAACTACAGGGTGGTCAGGACCATAAATGTCGCATTGTGGCTTGCAGTATTCAAGGATTTTTTAAATACAATGACATCACACGAGTATTTATTCATTATCACCTTATTAGGAGTATCTGGTATTGATAATATTTATTCATCAATTACACTGACGAATACTACATATTTTTTTTCTCTCTTGATAAAAAACAAAGGCATGTTCGTTTGTGGGGGAACAGGTACTATTTCGCCAGGGGACTCCATTTGCCAAATCTCCCGGGCAAGAAGCTAGTGAGAGAAAAAATGTAAAAAAGATCGAGAAAAAAGAGACACCTCATTATGGTTAACAAAACTATTGTTTTGTCATCAAACTAAATTAGATAAGATCTATAACCGGACAACTTGCCGGCTAAATGTGAGGATATTCGGACAGCGAGATGCGCCCGAATATGAGCATTTACACCCAACCCATCCCCTCCCGCTTCTCTGGTTCATAAAGATGTGAAAGCCTATTAGAAAAATTCTATTAGAATAACTTACAACTCGCAATAACAATTTTATTTCATTATGATATTAAACATGGTGTTAAAGGTGAAAAATAATCGGTCAGTTTTTTTCCCCGTTTTCAATGGAAAGAGCATTATTCAATATATATTTTTTCTTTGAAGGGCTGCCCTTCAAATGCCCCATTATACTTATGAAGGGTGATAGCTAAAGTTTTGGACAAAAACATAAGTCTAAACCCCTCTCACCTCAAACTCTAAAAAACAACCCCCTCAAGTAACCTCATTTTGACGAAAGAGTTAATCCTCCAACGACGCGCTTAAATATAAAGTATGGTCCTGACAAACCCACACTGTTCATATAACTTAAGAATAAATGGTAATATCTAAAGAAAATAAACTCACAGCAATCATCTAATAAGTGACGTAATTCTATAAGTAACAATAACACTTTATATTTTTAAAAATCGCATCGAACACCTAGGAAATTGCATACCAATTAAAATAACTGTAATGTGCATGTACAATAATATACTCGCAACGATCTTCTAAGAACAGTCCTTAAGTATCGATAATATGATGAAAGAACTCACAACCATCTACCAAGTGATAACTCCTGTAACTATAAACCCACAATAACATTCAAAGTAAGTATAAAGGATGATTTTTTAAAATTAAAAAAAAAGTCACAACACTCATTTACTATAAGTAACACACCTATAAAGTAACAGTAACACTTGATAATGATAACCAACAACAACCTTCTACGAAACGTGCTTAAAATAACGATAATATTTATGATGATACACTCACAACAATCATCTACTAATTAACGCACTTAAGTAACGATAAAACTTAATCATAAACCCCTAATAACCTTTTAAATAATAAAAAGAAAAAAAATGAATGATAGAAAGAATGAGTAATAAAAAAAGAAGAAGTCATGAATAAGTTAAAAAAGAAAGAAGATAGAGTGACTTTAGTGATAATAATAATAATAATAATAGCTAGTTCTTATATAGCGCTTTTCAAGACCGAAGGCCCTCCCAAAGCGCTTTACAGATATATATATATTATTACCCCGGTCATAGGATTCAGGCTTACCCGCACACAATGTATTCACATTCTCCACTCCCTGGGGAGCATTCCAACCAGGCGTCTTTTTTACGAGCGCACACTTGCTAATCTTACCACATTAGCTTTCGCATCCTACCGAGTACCCATTTAACACCTGGGTGGAGAGTGGCAAATGTAGATCAATGTCTTGCCAAAGGACATTAGTGCCGCGGTGATGATGATGATTAAGTGATGATTAAACGATTAAGTAAAGACAAAAATGTAATAGTTGTTTGTATAACATTGGTTCACTTATCACACGATCTCTTTTAGTAAGATATTTAAATGCCAATTTTTCTCTCAGTGAATCGAATTTTACTATTTCAGAAGTTTGGCAGTTATTATTACACAGAGATCGATAAAAATGAAATTTAGGTTCACAACTGAACCATGTAATTTTCACCAAAATACCAATACCTGCTCAAAGAGATGCTTGCTATTAAATATAAAACAAAGTTTTTCTTCTGCAACAAAACCTGACTTCGTAAGGGGAATAAACTGGACTCAGGTAAGAACAAGATCTCCCGTACCGCCATTGTACCTGTGTATTTTGTAAGGTTCCTTCAATTTTGGGTCTCCAATATATCACTTGTAATATGTCACGGATGCATTGGTTATACATGCATTTAGCTTTGTATTAAAGTCGGTCGATTTGCTCCCTCGGAAGCATTTCCTCAAAATGTTTCTTGCTTTCAAGACCCAATCTAATGTAATCACATAATATACATATTATACTGAACAAATAATGTGCCTCTTTGAATTGTTATTTTATTTATTCCGTAATGAATACAATATTGCATTTAATGATAATATGCGATAATAAGTCAATATATGATATTAAGCGAAGGCCGAATTTTGTAAAGTTTTTTGGTTCCTTTGGTTTCCTTTCAACGTCTGTACCAAAGTGCGGTTATAATAACAATTCGGTTTTTGTGTTTTATTTTAATATGTTGATGAATAAAATAATACAGATGTTTGAAATTAAATCATTTACCGGGATTGAATCATACGATCGGGCCGTTAAATACATCGTGCAACCTGGACTTTTTCTTTTTAAATTCATAAATTACTTCATAAGGCAATTCAAACAAGGTGAAATATAAGGTCACAGGAAAATGTCATGGTCAAATGAAAAAATTCCATTCTTAAAGGTTTCAACACTGTCTTATCCTCATGAATTTGACATTTTTCATCAAAATATGTTTCGAATATTATATACAGCAGCAACTAATAATTGATAATGTACTTTGATTCCATGGTACATTAAAGGCATCGTTAAATCTCAGATGCATGGCCTTACGTGTTTTCAGTGTCTGTGATAATTATGGTGTAATTTTGAAGCTCAAACAAAACTGCGCTTCAAAATGATCATGAAGTTCCTCAAAAAAGTAAAACATCTTTGAGTGACCGGTTTTACCATACTCATTTTTTCCAAACGCAAAATGAAATTTCGATTTACAACTATAAATTTGGTGATTATCAGATAGGAGATCAGCTTGTAAAATTCATGGGATACCTGACTGACCCAAAGGTTTATAATTATGATTGCAGATTTAGCTAAATCCTAGATTTTGTCTCAGAATCTGGGACAATGTTAACCAGTAACTTTAAAATTAAGGACGTCAAGGATTTGAAATTCCCACAAAGATGAACAAAAAATAGAGTGTTTGAAAAAAGTGGAGAAAGCCACTGAGTCATCAGCGGGGGCGGCCGATCAGCATCTTTCAAAGTGGGGGAAGGGCAAACGATTGGAATTTCATAGAAGAAAAAAGGACACCTACCAAAGATAACCACAACACGGGAAATATATACAATTTTTGAGACGTATATCTATATGAATAACCCTATACGTTATCAAGAATCACCTTTAGAATGTATTAGTTTTACTCTTTACCTGGTTCTAGGTTTGCTTTCGCGACATTACTTTGGCAATAATTGTTTGTAAAGGTCTGAATATCTGCGAGCCAGCAAAGCAAGCGGGCTGGAATTTCAAAGTCACATTTAGGTAATATTGCCGATGACAACCGATTTCAACATACCTCATACGATCCGCTTTATATATAAAGGTTAATAAATTATAAATTTGGGCGAGCTGTGGGGAAATATCAAAAAATATTGCTCTCGATTGCTTCCGCTTTTTGGGGCAGGGGTTGCAATAGCACATATTGTTATAAAACATCTATTCAATATTATTGAATGCGCTTTGCAGTTGATTGGAATATAAAAACTCATTTGAAAGAGGCAGTTCTCACATTTGAAAAGACAAAAGAAATATCGATTTGAAAGTGAACCTTTTTTAGATAGAAAGAACAAATGTGCAAAAGGGCACTTATCAAAAGTAAAAAATGGGCACTTCTCATATTGGAATAGCAAATTATCAGAGGTATCAAGGAGCATTAGACAGGAGAAAAGGTCATAAGAAAGGAAAATGGGCACCTATCACAAAAGACGGCATTGGAATGGTAAAAAAGATGGCAGCCGCCTTTCAACCAATCCAAGTGCAAGGTTTATCCACTATGAACACAAAAACCCAAGAGCAAGATATTCCATCAACAAAGAGACAAACTCCATTATAAAACGCGTAACTGAGGAAAAAGACCTGAGAGCCACCGTAGATCCATCCTTGAAACTCAGCCTGCATGTCGGAAAATTTACAGCCAAGGCCAATTCCATCCTTGGGCTCCTAATTAACTTAAATTTATTTTAAGTTAACTTTATTAATTTTGTACTTTCTCTTGCTGTTCTTTTGTTTTGCATTCAGGACCTAGTATAGGCAGGTTGATCCTAAACTGAAATCGCTACCTATTTTGGGGATGCACATTGTACTCCTCAAATGGACGACAAATGTAGTAAATTCAATTGTCTTTGTTTTTTCTTTTTGGGTTTGTCCTCCCCCATGTTTGTTGTTTGTAGTTATTATGTGTTCTGCAGCTGGCCAGCCGTGTTTAATTACTACCACTTTTTGCAATGTACTGATATACCTACACTTTCCTGAACGTAATGATGACTGACTTACCTTATGCTGAAACAAGTGATATTGATTTAGACATATTTTGTCACAGTTTGCATAATGTTGATTTAACTTACTCATCTAAAGGAACGTTATGAGAAACGTATTTCAGATATTCAGATAAAAGTAAATTCGATGAAATGTTACTTCAGTTTGATCCTAATTATATTCATTATGTAAGAGAATCTCAATACCTTGCTCAAAACCAGTTCATTCAAAATGTTAAAAACACATCAAAATTTGATTTAAATTTATTGAACCTGAATATTCGTAGACTGAACAAACATTTTGAGGAGTTAACTTTATTGCTGGAAAATAATGATCTGTGTAACTTTATTTTCGGTCCCACGGAAACATGGTTACAAGACCAGCCTCATTCCCTTTTTTCTCTTTCTTAACATAACCTCATATTTAATAACCGTACGAATAAAAGAGGTGGAGGCGTGGCAATGTATGTCCCAGATCATCTCAATTTTAAAGTACTTTCTTAAATAAAGATAATGAATCTGGCAATGGAAGTGGTCTTTTTCTTCTTTTGTAAGTGGTCTTACAAAAGAAGAAAAATATTGTAGTTGGTACTATTTATCGCCCCTTCTTCAAATCACAACGAATTCTTAGTTAAAATGCAGCGTTTACTTGTTCACCTCCTTCTTCAAAATAAACATTGCATCATTATGGGAGATTTCAATGTTGATTTCTTAAAAGGTAATGATAATCAGTTCTCTCATGACTTTCTGGATACCTTACTTTTGTATTCTTTTGTTCCAGTAATATCAAAACCCACCTGGTTATCCACTCATTCGTGTACTCTCATTGATAATATATTTGTAAATGTTGATCATGATTTACTAACTGAATCTGGCATCATACTGTCTGACATATTAGATCACTGTCCAGTTTATTGCAAAATTCAAAGTTTATTTAATCTTGCTAATTCACCTTCCCCGTCAAAAATGGTAAGGAAATTTACAGCCTCCAAAATTGATAAATTAAAGGGAAAGCTAGGATCGATTGATTAGGCAGAAGTTTTGGCTCATACATATGTAAATGTGTCTTACAACAATTTTATTCACGTTTTAAAAATAGCTCTTGACGTATGTATTCCTCGAGAGAGATGCAAATTTTCTAGGAAATAGTTGTTCCCCTAGAACACATATTTAATCTCTCCATGTCTCAGTGTGCGGTTCCCGATGCCATGAAACTTACAAAAGTTGTTCCGATTTTCAAAAGGGGTGACCCCTTAGATTCATGTAATTAGCGGCCAACATCTCTCTTGTTTTGAATCTCTAAAGTGTTACAAAAACTCCTCGGTGATCGCACAGTAACTTTTTTAGTGAGTAATAACATATTCTCCGACTCACACTTTAGCTTCAGACAAAATCATTCGACTGTTCATGCTATTTTACATTTCATTAATCATGTTTCCTCTGCAATTGATGATCATTCTCATACCCTTGGGATGTTATTGGACCTCTCCAAGGCCTTTGACACAATCGACCATCAAATTCTACTACACAAACTTTCACACTACGGTATACGTGGAAGGGCCTTGGAGTGGTTCGAAAGCTCCCTCAGGGATGGGAAACAATACGTATCCATAAATGGAGCAGACTCAGCCTTTCAAGAGTTAATTTGTGGAGTGCCACAAGGATCCATTCTGGGGCCTCTTCTATTTATATTATATATGAATGACTTTCAAAACTCATCCAATGTTTTGTCGTTTATATTATTTTTTGATGGTTCTTCTGTGTTTTTCTCACACAAAAAACCCAATAAACTACTTGAAACCGTAAATTTTGAAATGAAATTTGATGAAGAGTTGATTTGTGCCAAGAAACTTCCCTTTAACTTAAATAAAACTCAATGTATGCTCTTCAGCAACTCTATTTACGTATTGCCTGGCAATGTTTCCATCGATGAAATAATTATAAACTTAGTTGAATCGTCAAAATTCCTTGGTTTTATCATTGACAATAAACTTTCTTGGAAAGAACATAACTTTCAATTGAGTAAAACTTTATCAAGGAACATTGGAATAATCAATAAATTAAAAATGTCTTTTCCTAAGTAAATTTTGAAAAGTTAGTACTGAACGCTTATCTTGCCTTATCTTAAGTATGGCATACTTGCATGGGGGAATTCGTTTAATTACCATTTGGACAAATTATTGATACTTCAGAAACGCGTCATAAGAATAATCTGCCACACTTAATAAGCCACACTAATAGTTTATTCTTAGAAAATAAAATATTGAAAGTTCATGGCCTGTATAATTTCTTTTTAGGCTGTTTTATGTTTCGATTAAATTCTAACAAACTTCCTCATGCCATCACGTCGACATTCCAAAAGGATCAACAACTTCATAATTATCCAACCCGACAGTCTTCCTTTTTTCCCTTAGACAAAACACTGGTCCTGTGTACTGGAACTCCTTAGACATTTCGCTCAAACAGCTGCCAATTTTAATTACTTTTGAATATCACTTGAAACAAAAACTTCTACTCCAGTATGAAAATGTTTAAGGTCATCATGATAGAGACTATCGGTATTATCAACACTTGTTGGCTGGCTGCACCACACACCCTTTTCTGTTCTTTTTTTTGTTTTGTTTTGTTTTATATATTATGTAAACAAATGTATTATGTAAAGGGAACCTTAATTACAAGCATAATGCTTCCAAGGTTTCCTCCTCATTACTGTAGATATTTTTTTTTTTTTTATGTATTTAATGACTTGCCATTACATCATTTTTATTACTGTTATATCAATCGAATATTATGTACATGTTTTGTTACCTTGTATATGCCTTACGTAAATTCTTTTCATATGCAGTTAATGTGGAAATAAAACTTAAAAAAAAAAAAGAGAGAAACTTTCATCACCTTGATGAAAAGTCATTAGTTCTCCTGTATAAACCCTGGTACGACCTAAGTTAGAGTACTGCTCAACAGTATGGAACCATCTTTTGAATAAGGACAAGGATAAGTTGGAAAAGGTACAGAGGAGGGCTACAATCTTGTCAAGTGTGAGACACTTATACTACTCAGAGAGACTTAAAGGTATTACAAAGTTTTGGGAAATTTTGGGAAATGGGTGGATAGTGATTCTTTACAATTTTGATATATTTGGATGCCCCTGTGGATGTATCAAAACCACTAGAAATTTTCGACCCTAAAACACTTCTGCTTTCGAGAAAAATTGAATATAAAGATTTATCGGTACTCCCGATAAATGTTGATGAATTTCAAAAAGCTCCTACGGCCTTACAATGGTAGCTACGACCATGAAAATCTCAGAATATGTAGTTGTGGTATATAATTTCCCCATGGGAATAGCTGATTGGTCGATTTTAGTCAATACACATTGTTTTATAGCTTAATTCATATCTTGACCTTGAGAGGGAGCTATTCAACATAAAGTGTGTCTTATTTACAATTTCATAACTTTAGAGTCGGTTTCGACCGCGGCAATGATCACTGAATAATATAGGATCGCATATGCTTCGAATATGTTCATTTGAACCAAATTCATGACCCCATACCAAAACTTTGTATTACCTTTAAAGCACTGAAAATCCCCACTCTAAAGTTTAGACGGAAACGATCTGACATGATTAAAGTGTTCAGAATAATGCACCAGTTCGATAATCTTCAAGAAGAACATTTCTTTAGCAGAGCAAACGGCAGTCGCACCCGTGTTCACTTACTTAAGTTTTACAAGCTAAAATGCCGGAAGACATTAAGGAAAAAAAACTCATTCAGCTAGAGAATAATCAATGTGTGGAATGGTCGTCCAGGCGATGTTTTGGAGAGTACCACTATTAATCGTTTTAAATCTTGAGAAATGGTGGAAAGATGCCCCAGATGAATACGATGACAACCCCAACCAAACGAAACCATGGATAGGAACATCAGTCTAAAGACTAAATAATCCTGGATCAGGTGAGTTACAAGTGAATCATTTAAATGGTGACAAAAGGGGGCCATTTACCTGTGGCAAAAAGGGGGCACTAATCAGAGGTGAAAATATGGACCTTTCTGCAAGATCAAAACGGCACTTATTAGAAAGATGAAATGTCGTTATCTGAAACAAAAGTAGGCATTTAACAGAGGCAAAAAGAGGCACTTTGGGTTGGGGAAAAGGGCTATTATTATTAAGGAAAAGCGCACTCATCGTATTTAAATGGGGCGCTTATCAGTCGGAAATAGTGCACTTTTAATATCAGAGAGGAAAAGGGGAACTCATCACAACCAAAAATAGCAGTTTCTTGAACTAAATTAACAGGGTGATTGTTGGGTACTTGGAATAAAAAGGGGAGGCGCACTGTCCGCCCAGCCCCGCCGCCTGTGAAAATTACAAATTTATCGTTCCTGTCCTTTTTTTAATGATTGACATAAATAGGGCAAACATGTAATAGATTTTCTTTGTTGTTGTTGTTGTACGATAATCCGAACTTACCGTAGGACAAATCCTGCTTATAAGAAGATATTGTAATCCCAACTTAACCCCTCCCCCTAAAAACAAGAACAACATGATAATAAATAAAGATACAAAATAAAAATATAATTGGAAAAACAACGACAAACGAACATTATTGTGTTTTGCCCTACAATACCAACTATCACATGACATAGTTCACTGCCCAAGCAAAGCATGTCAAGGATGCAACAAGCGAGATATTGACACGGCAAGATTTGCTGTTTGAACAAGCTGGATATGGAGGAATTGTATCTTGCTGTTGGGCTATTTCCTGTTGGGCCATTTTCTGAAAGTCCAGACACTGGCCGTCATCAGAATCGCTTACACTTCTGCGTTGTCTGTCCGGAGTGGCAGTAGGTTCCGGTTGGTAGTAGCAGAAGGTTATCTCTACATGTCTCAGACTTTGAACGTTCTTGAGGCCCGGATAAGGATGCTCGCCACAGACCTCGCTATGGATTCCTGTATTCCAGTGAAACACTTCCTTGGTCTCACTCATACCTAATACCTTGAGAAATTTAAAATGAGATCATTACAATGACAAAATCAAAGTTGATTGATATATATCATGCCATTATCGCTGGTAAAGTTTAGTTTATGTGATGAATTAATATTCCTGTAATTATGGTTTCAAATTATACTAAAGACTAGTTTTATTTAAGTTGATTTATATCAATGTTATAATTATAACTTAGTTACACAGAAATGGTATTTTATTAAGTTTTTTGAAATACACTGTTGGTCAGAATGGTGGAATATATTTTTTTTACCTCAATGATTTTACCCCAATTTTGACTGATTTTGACTGATTTATTCCTAATAGATCTAGATAATGGTATACATTCACATATTTTATTGAATGACAATTGTGGAATGTTTGTTTTGCGTGACTGCTAAAGCATGTGTGTGATACTATGCTAATTAACTAGGGGACCTACGTCCTTATGTCATAACTGACAGTAATGGGGATTAATGCCTCATTAAAGGGCACTTTTATAGCACATCGACGGTTTTGATCCTGGGGAATCACAGTAACGAGGCCATTGCTTAGCCAATGAATCATGACTGTACGCAGCGGGCGCTGTGGTACGTCGACGCCCCCCCACACAAAAGTAAACGAAGAAAATACAATAAATTATCAATGATTCATTGCATTTTCCCCCAATTCCCAACAGGAAAAAATTCTCTGAAGGGCCGTACATTGTGGTTCAAGGTATGCCTACATAGAGGGTTTTTTAATGTTAGGGGTCGGGGTAAAATAAAATGAATTATTGAAAATGTATTGCATTTTCTTAGACTCATTGTTTTTGTGGGGGCGTCGACGAACCCTAGCGCCCGCTGCGTACAGTCATGATTCACTGGCTAAGCAATGGCCTCGTTACTGTGAGCCCCCAGGATCAAAAGCGTGTCGATGTGCTATATTAGTGCCCTTTTATGAGGCATTAATCCCCATTACTGTCAGTTATGACTTAAGGACGTAGGTCCCCTAGTTGATTAGCAGAATAGCAAAGTAGCAAAATTTTTTTGAGGGGATGAACATATAGGTTTGTTCTTTTTTTATTTTTTTGAGGGAGGGAGGGGTCACGGGGGTCCGTTTA
>BEXV01002067.1:28105-42984 GCA_003118195.1 Hemicentrotus pulcherrimus | reverse complement strand
CTATGAAAGGTATGTAGAAGACTTTAATGGACCTAACAAATTTAAAGTTTGATTTTGATGTTTTCCGTGAATTACAGTCACATAATATACTTAAGTGTTTGATTATTGTTTATTGAGCAAAAATGACAGTTGGAACGAAATTTAACTTTAGCATTCAAATTAATTTATACCTAAAGTTGTAATACACATAAAAGATTACATTTTCAAAACCACTCAACTTGGTTAATTTAGTTAGTATCTTCTGCATCATTATTGCTTCCACTCCTTCTTTTAGATTAAAAAACGTCATAACCATAGTGTTTTGTTACATATACGTGAAACATACCGGCCCCAAGAAAACATACTGCAAGCTAATGACCGTGTATAGACAATGATATATGTTGACAAATTCAACAATAAGATCCACTTGGTCCAAGGTCGTTGTTAGATTCGGACAAAAACATTCAAATTGATCGAATCATTTCATTCAAAGCTAGACAATTGATGCAATCAATATCATCTTATTCATTGTCCGTCTGCAAATGAATGTGGAAGACAATGTTCAGTGAACCAGTTAAACATAGGGGATAAACATGACTGGTTTAGATTATAATGATAATAATGATTACATATGAATTTTATAAGCCGCAGAATCTACTTGAAATCAAAATATGATAAAAGCGCACAAGTCTCGTGAAACAATTACAACAAGAAAGAGAGACCATATCAAAGCATCTACATTATGAATAATGGAACATAAGTAGGATATAGCATGCAATAACGATAGAACAATTAATTATATGCCCAATAAACAGATACGTGTAAAGATTATTTTTTAATATATTTTAACTGATCTGCTATTATGAATGTCTTGAGGGAGAGCATTCCAGAGCGATGGCCTTGCATGAGCAAAATCAACTTTCTCAAAGAATATACACATGTTGTAATGGTTCAAAATCATTGTTGTTTTTTGTTGTATATAATTAGCTAGGAGATGAAACAAAAAGAAAACAGTAATCGTATCCCGATTTGTTTGTTATAGGATAGCCGCATTCTATATTCATTTCATTTGTTGTGGGAGGGTGCAGTTTTTCTTCTTCTTAATGAATAACTAATTCATGCAAGCTCCCGTCACATCATTATATTGTGGTTAAGAGTGTTTCAATCAAGGCCTCTACTTTCATACATCATAATACCTTTATTTGGAATAATATTTTGAGTGAGATGAATAGAATCATTCTCTAGGGATTTTGGTTGACAATCATTATTATTTGAAATTTTACCTTAATATTGTGATGTCCGTTGAAATGTCCCATATTTGATAATGTTAAAGACTTAAAGAAGTGGGACTAGACGATATTCCTCGGAGGGTTACTTTCTCAAACATTACAGATTGACTTTCAAACAAAAGAGAGTTTTTAACACCTTTCCTTATTTACGGAGAGATTAGTAAAACAAACTCATCTCCATCGATAAGTTTGCCAATGCATTAGCGCTATAAAGGAATCCCAGCTTTAACTTGTAACCAAATGAAACATCTAAAGAACTTTAGTGGGTATTACTACTGTGACAGTAGACAGAGAAGTATCTTGGTCTAAGAGATGACATATATAACTTAACTAAAAATCTTTGAGATGATGTTTGTCTACCATGTCGATCAACTCGGGTGTTTGCTTGTTGTGATGACTGCTTTCAACGCAGTCACCATGGCGTCCAATAGCTGCCATGTAAAAAATGTGACAGAATTATTGATCCTATACTATACGATCGGAAATTATTATAATGATCCAAACTTGGTAATTGGTCCTAAAAGGGCGTCAAATATTCATAATTTATGTAAACATATAAGTTTACAAACACAGAACATAACAAGAATAACATATATGTCAGCTTTGTAGTTGAAGACAGAAGAGGGTCAACCGGTCAAGACAATCATTAACATTATTTTCATAGTTAACATTATTATTATCATCATTCATATTATTAATTATATTATTTATTATTATTATCTTTGATATCATAATAAAGTATCGACATTATGAATATTATTATCATTATTATTATTATCATCGTTATCTTTATTATATCATTATCAAAACTATCATTGGTATCATTATTATTATCATTATCATTCATATTGTCATCGGCTTAGGGTCAGTTGTCCCTCCCCCCAAATAAAATTCAAACGCGGCTCATTTTTAATTCTATTCCAGTGATTTACTAATGTTGCTAAAATGACATGATTTTCCGGGCTTTGTTCCTCACTTTTTTGCCCATTATGCCATCTGGTGGTGATCCGGTTTTTTTGTCTGCCCCCTTAGTGTTTGCTCACAATAATCTAATCAATAACTTGTAATATATCAGTACCTACCCAACATCTGGCAACCAGATCCGATCCGTCCATTCTCACCACTCATTCCAACACGTCAAAGTCGATCACCAACTCGTTGTTCTCTGTCTGCTCGACGACGAACTCCAAGATCACAATCAGAAGGAGCTCTAAGACAGCGAGAAAATAACTTCGTAGTAGACAGTGTCTGCTCAACTAACCAGGTATTTAGAGTAAATTTTGGGGAGAATGTAGGCCCGTAACCAGAGTTTGCAATTAGGAGCTCGTTTTTAAACGGCCAGGGGTCGAGGGGGGGNCCTTGGGGGGTAATTGTCCTCGGGGGGTGATTCTCCGGGGGGTAATTTTCCGGGGGGTAATTGTCCTTGGGGGGTAATTGTCCTCGGGGGGTGATTCTCCGGGGGGTAATTTTCCGGGGGGTAATTGTCCTTGGGGGGTAATTGTCCTCGGGGGGTGATTCTCCGGGGGGTAATTTTCCGGGGGGTAATTGTCCTTGGGGGGTAATTGTCCTCGGGGGGTGATTCTCCGGGGGGTAATTTTCCGGGGGGTAATTGTCCTTGGGGGGTAATTGTCCTCGGGGGGTGATTCTCCGGGGGGTAATTTTCCGGGGGGTAATCGTCCTACGGGGGTAGTTTTCCGGGGGTAATTGCCCGGGGGGTAATTGTCCTTGGGGGGTAATTGTCCTCGGGGGGTGATTCTCCGGGGGGTAATTTTCCGGGGGGTAATCGTCCTACGGGGGTAGTTTTCCGGGGGTAATTGCCCGGGGGGTAATTGCCCAGGGGGTAATTGTCCTGATACGGTTCATTTTATTATTACAGAAAGAAGACGATTCATTGTACCGACTGACATTTCAAAAATGTTTCTTTGTCCGATAAAAAGTCACGGTTCGTAGGGAAAACAAATGCCGTCCGACCGAAAAACACGAGGATGGAGCAAGAATACCGACACTGCAACATAATTATCTATGCGTATTTTTCTTGCTCCTACATGACGACTCTACCCAACATCCACCTCTCTTTCTTACTCCCACCCCTCTTCTCTCAGGCTCTTACCCACTCTCTCTCTCTCCCTCTCTCCTCTATTTCATCCCCGTTTCTTTTGTTTCCTATTTCTCTTCTTTCTTTTCTCCTTTTCTTTATTTTCTTTCTTTTCCTTTTTTTCCTTTCCTTCCTCTTTTTCTCTTTTCTTCTCTTTCCTTTCTTTTCCTTCTCTTTTGTTATTTTCTTTCCCTTTCCCCTCCCCCTCCCCATTTTCTCTATTTTTGAAGGGCTTTAAAACCGGATCTTATTGTCTTGTCGTGTCTACTTTTCTCTTCTCCTCCCCCTCTTTTCTCTCCTATTTAGTCTCTCTCTTCTCCGTCTTTTCTTCCCCTTTTTTGTTTACCTTTGAAAATTTTAGGGGGTTCGCGGATCGAACCCCCCCCCTCCCTGGTTACGGGCCTGGAATGATGGAAATAGGGGTATGTTAATATACTGATACCTGGCTTTGGGTACTAGCTGCTCAAAGGAAAAAGAACATGATCTTCATGATGATTTTTTAATAAAAAAATGTAAAATTAAATAATAGTTTTGACATTCTTCATCAGTTGTAGATAATTGATTGATTGTACGTTGCGGACCCTCAAATCCTCAGATTAGACTGTTATATGATGAAAAATTAAACCCTTTAGTCATTGGCTTCATCTTTTTATGTGAATCAGCTTTCTCCTTTTGCTTGAATTATCGTCTAGTTTCTGTACTGCTTGTTATTTTGAAGGTGACAAACAGGAAGCCACTGATCAATTCCTATGATGCATTGAGTGATAAACACGCTTCAGGGTACTTCAGAAGACCAAGAGTGAAAGCAGTACTTGACTTCACTCTCATGAAAACACCTAAAGCGACCAAGAGGGATTGGAACCTATCGCCGAGAACCTCTACACCTGGAAGAAAGCGATCTGTGACTTGGTAATTCAATTATCTGCAATTGTAGAACCCTTACTTATCTCTTTGGTAATCAATTATTGGTTCACCTATAATACTAGTAGATGGCGCTATACACGGAAGTACGATACTGCGTGGAATCAATTACGTGTTGCTAGGTAACATGCGGTCATGTATTGTATATTGCATGCATTGAAAGCGGCTTGGTAGCAGATACATGTTTACAGGACGCTTGTATGTTGTAAACAACGTGAAGCTAGCTAGGCATAGATCTAGTACTAATCATAACCCTGGCCTGAAGTAGTAACTCGACACTGAGAGCTGTAGGCCTATATAGTTTTATTGTTGTTGAGGCTTGAAGCATCATTTTATGAGTCCATCTTGACAATCGCACAGCACTATTTACGTTATCATCTTTTCAGCATAAAAAACAGGAGTGAAATTGAAAATCAAAATGCCTGACTCTGCAGCAAAAAAGACATCGAAAAAAACACCACGCGGACCACCAACTCCTTCTGTTTACGAATTAGAGGAGTTGGAGAAGAATTTCTTATTGGATTGTATCGCTATAGACACTATATCAAAAGATTATTCGATGGCACAACCGAAACTAGGACCTGCTATCCCAGGTTATAATTCACAAAAGGATAAACATGTGAATTTATATTTCACCAGAGCTCAAGTTAGCACAACTCTCAGGAAAACTGGACAGGTAAATATAGAATCTAGTCTAGACTGATGCTTGGTGATTTGACCCAATGACGACCACAAGTAGCAAAGTCCAAGCCGCTATGCGTCGAGGCCATTTTTGGGGTGTTATTTTGAACACCCGTAGTCTAAGTGATGTTTAGCCTCTAGAAATCTACAGATGTTTTCCTGGCATCACTTGATTAACACAATTGAGACCATAAAAAGCTCTTTTTTTTCCCTTCTAACTTGGCAGCCCAAGGCCATGTAGGGGTCTGTACATTTTTGTCTCTTTTTATTTGAAAAGAAAAGTGGTATAAAGTATTATGATTAATATCATTTATTTTCATCCCTGTAATAATATTTAAGTTGAGACATGCCAGTAATAGTTAATTTGTGTCACTCGTGGTTATTGTTATCTTTGCTCTATAGTCCTACACTCAATTATGTATGTTACACTACAACTTTGAAATTTGTCATCCAATGTAACGACCAGTTCCAACAGGATCACCTCGCACTTCCGTATACTGATGCTGATGCTGAATGTACGGGTATTTAAATAACTGAAGTTTGAATTTGAATACGTACCATACTACTTTAACTTAGAGAAGGCCTTAATTCCTAAAGCCTTAAAGGTAAAGACCAGTATTGGAAACGGCCCAATTTCAAAAAATGAAATGGAAGCTCTCATTACCAATCATGTGAAAGAATATGTTTTGACTAATACATGATGATAAAAAATTTGCCGGGAAACTGCCTACTAATTCATATATTTGGAAAATTGGTTTCTCTCATGCTGTGAGAGATACCGGGTAGACCTAGTCCCATATACATATTTCTGTGTATAGTGCATGTAACTTTACGAAGAATGGGCCAAATTTCTTATCATTTTGATGATTCCAGATGATTCCAGAACCTTGCAGATGCTAGATGCTAGATGATCAACCTTTTCTGATCGATTCCACAACGTTTCTTCCACAATGCAATCGCATGACCAGAACTGGTCTTTACCTTTAACACCTACATGTAGAGTAGACACATTTTAAGTTCTTGAAAATGAAGGCATTCCTTTCATGTATCACTATCAGAGTTTATTCAAAAGTTAAGAATTCTTATCTTTTTAGTTTAAAAAACATATCATTAAAACTTATGACTTTTTTATGTTTTAATTTTTGTTCCCTTTGTACAGGACAAAGGAGGCACATCAATTGATGGGCCAGTCATCGACAGATTCATTGAGTCTGGGTCAGGGTACAAGTACCTCCACGCACGCAACCAAGCACCTGGAGCTGCCAAAGGTACAAGTACTGCCATCACATTTTCTCATAAAACTGAATGATCTTTGCTTATATGTACATGTGTTGACCCAAAAGCTGATAATAATAATAATAATAGTAATAATAATTATGATGATAATAATAATAATGGTAATAACGGTTATAATGATAATAATAATATATGATGGAGGGATGATGCCTAATATAGAGCCTGGTTTTTCTCACCATCAATACATTGTCACTTTGTTTCTTTACAAATGAATGCTTTTCTTGATGGAAATCCAACAATTTATTTCACTGTTTTATCCTTTAGCTGGACACTGTATGGACCAAGTAAATGGCCACGCCCAATTCCTGCAAGATGTCAAACCTATCTTTGGTTACCATGGTAATTTTGGATACAGGAGAAACAGTCCATGGCTCAGGAAGATGCCATCTCCATTTGGTGTAGACATTAGATCACCCACTCACTGAGTACTGCACATCTATGATGATACACCTTGGTCTGATTCCTTTGTTTGCTCATTTCTCAATATTTCTAATGTACAGTGTGTATATGTTTAAATAATAATAATAATAATAGTTTGTCCTTATATAGCACATTTCAGTATATTAAAATATGAAATCCATCTTCGAGAACCGCGTCTTTTTCTGCTGTGGTCTTTTCCCCCTTTAAAATGTCAACATGGCATACCTACATAGTACAAACCCCCTTAAAATGTTTTTAACCAGTTTTCCTATTTGGGTTCCCTTTTACCAAATCCTGGATATATTTGCCCGTGTACTTGAATGTATGCATGCAGCCGAAAAAAGTAGATTATTTTTTTTACTACATTAAAAAAAAAAGTTGATGGGTTTATTTAGTTCTAGCAATATACATTTTGTTTTATTCCCTATATCTAATTTTTGTGTCAAGATATCCAGATCATGAATTACAACTTACAATGGTGATGTACTCTGTGCCTTTAGCAGGGACTTGCTAGTGTATTGTAAATACTTGTGAATTCAAAAGTGGACTAAACCGGCGGCTTTCAAGTTAGAATTATTACCCAACTTTGTTAAGGGAACTCACATAATTGTGTTGTAAGATCTGTACCTCTTTATGCACAAAAGATCATTTTTGAGGAGCAGGAACTCATATGATTAACTTTAATCAAAATTAAACTCACCTTGGTACATTTATAAAATTTACATGTATATAACTTATTGTATATTTCTTTTAATAGGATGGCACTAGTGCAACTATAATGCAGCAGATACGTGTCCTAGCTTTTTTAGAGACCTAATACATAAGTTTGTTATATAGCATGTTTATATATTTATACGATTCAAATTAGAGGTACCGGTATGTATGTATCTGATTGACCAGTTGCAACAAATGTGAAATTTATCTTGGTATGTTTAAATTTACATGTTCCTTTGTTTACACCTAGATATATAGTGTATGCTTGACTGTACAATCCACTTCTTCCACTTTTAATATGCTGGTACATATGTTTGTTTTAAAGCAATGAAGTAATACATAACAGGAATAAAGATATCAGCTGTTATGTTGTATGTGACTAGACATAAATCATGTAATGAGATGCACCGGTATGTGATTTTTTTCTTGGCCATTATCTCTGGTGTTTATTATGTGATATTTAATGAAGAAGTTCTGTTATTTATTGTAGTTTGAAGTAAAAATTGAGCAGGTCTTGATTGTAAAGCAACTGTGAATGTTCTTTATGTGTATTACAGATCTGAATATTCATACTAATTTGAGAAATGATGAATTTAGTGAATAATTTTAGTACTTTAGTTGATTTAATACTGGTTTAATTCCTTCGATGCTGTGGGCACCCAATTCTACCATTCAATTTGAGTCTTGATTAATTTGGTGTAGGCTTAGAATGACCACATTCTTCTAGGAGCAGAAACGATTATTTTCACAGTGAAGTCTATTCCGATAATACAATACCTTCCAACCCTTCCAAATGATCTGGAATATTCTGTTTTTCTGGATTTTTAGGACCCCAACATCCAGAATATTTTTTCAAAATTTCGATTTTGTTTTGTTTGTTTTTGTTGTGTTGCTTTAGCCAAATTAAGCTTGTTTTATCATATGCCGCAATGTGAGAGTTCACGTATTGTGTGCTAAAAATTCTTAATTCTCATTTTCAAATGTTGGCAGGTATGTAATACATGTACATGTACCGTAATGTGTTTTTTGTGTAGTGTTTTGGTCATGGAAGTCATTTTGTAGCTAATAATTGTTGTAGTCAAGGCTATGTAACATGTACAATTAAAAAAAAATGTGAATAGAAACTGCCAGCCTTGACTACATGATAGCTGTTACACCAAACCTAGTGTATAATTGAGCTTCTCTCTCATTTCCTTAAGCTGTATGCTTCCACAATATATGACCTGCCTAAGGGTTATTTCCCAAAGAAATAGCAATTACCAAATATATACCGGTACATGTTATACGTAGTCTTCCTGACAATGTTTATTACCAAGATATTTTCGATAAACAAATATGTATGAAAGGTGCTCATCCCTTCCCCTAAATAACAAGATAAATAGACATTGGTATTGTGTAATAGCCATATAAGGTATTTGATAAAACAACATGAAGGTTGCATTAGAAGTTTAAAAAAATTATTTTACAAGAGGAATTAAACTGCAACCCCCCCCCTTTTTTTTTACTGTATCAACAACAAAAAAGTTTCTGAGTTATTATTGACTTTATATACAGGTATACTTCATAAAATTGAAGGAAATGAATCCTACTTGTTCTTTTCAGTAGTAGTTGGAACCGCCATTATATGTTTGCTATTGACTCAATGTAATATCATTTACTTCTGTATATAAACAGGTGGGTTTTGAATAAAATTTACATTATCTTTCATTGCACATCTTGTGGCAATAGTGTTATTCTTTTATGTATAAATCTACCCTGTTTTTCGACTCTGCATTACCTTGATACATAAAGATTTGAAGAAAAAAAAAGATTAAAAGCTGAAAATGAGATTACACAGCACTGCATGGACACAACTATTGTATAACGATCACATCTAATAAAAGAACAAAACAGTGCATATTACTTCATGATATATTGCAACGTTAATTTCTTTACATGTCCAATCAAACTGATATAGTGATTGCAATACTGTACCAAGTTCATCCTACACTAAGATACTATACATACATGTATATTGCAAATACTTTTTGACAATATTGCACTGGCATCTTACTGGCTAAGGGTTACATACAAGCACACATATGTTTTACAATATGATTATGACCAACACACTTGACAGAAATATTTTCATTAAAGCAAGACTTAAAGCTCAATTCATAAGGGTATGAACATAAATGATTAAATCTACAAATGATCTATGCTTGCAGCTGGTTGAGGAGACATGGAACGGGATAGAGTTACAATATGTATGTCCCATTAGAATAATAAATATGAATTTACATCAAAGGTATTTTCTATTTCAGCAGCTCTACCATTGGGGTTGTTCATCAGATAAACAATATACAATTTCATTCATTGTAATGTGTGGTATAAATTCTAGGACTTGATCAGTATAGTATAGTAAAGTAAATTATAGGTTATATAAAATTGAAGTTGTACAGCTGCTATATCATGTAAGAGATTTCGTACAGGTACAGTTCAATCAGTATTATACCACATTATCACCCTGGTGAGTCCAACTTGTGGAGCCAATGTCCTTAATTAGCTTAGTGTCTGACCAACTATAAGTAATGACACAAAAATTGTGCATTAAAACAAAAATGAAAATACACAACCAATCATTTTGTTAATCATATACTGTATGTTCTACTTCACATATTCTATAACTATTCTTTTCTACTTTCAATTCAAACTGCCAACATATACCTATGTTGGGCTAACAGAATGTGATTTAGTTATGTAGAAGCTTAACAGATAATTAACTTAGCTACATAAACATAATTCCAGTATGAAATGTATTAACAGCTTATAGATATGATTTGCCATTCTATGGGCTTTTATACAAAATCAATCAAAATTGTCATAAGCACCAAAATAACCAAGTATGTTTCAATTTGGGGAGCACAACAAATTATCAATTATCAATGTGAAAACATGCAGTTAATGCCATAAAGTAAACACAAAATACACAAGGATGAAAGACATTAAACATTTGTTCAACTATTAAATTGCTTGAAACTTTCAAATAGCTTTCAAAAGCATTATTACACTGTAGATAGTTCCATATCATATGCTATTCAATAAGTTTTTCACTCACAATTTTATTATTACCTGTAAGGTTCAGCGGTATACATCTAATTGCACATAGCATAGTAAGTGATTGCATGTATGGGTGTCTTATCTTCACATACAAGTGTGATGTAAATACCATATCTTTATATAATATGTACAATCCTTCTTTATAAAAGTAGAAAAATAAAAATCTTCATAAAAACAATACTCTTAAAACTAAACTTCACTGTAGAATTCCAAATATTGATTGCTGTACCACGGAATGGTACCACATCCAAACCACAACATGAAAGGAAATTTATTGCAAATCATAACAATTTCAGAAATAATTTCATCACAAATCCATTTTTGTTAAAACAAAATAAACTTCAGAGCACCATAAATGGTAAAGACACACAATCTGAAACTGCATGTGTTCATTAAACAAACACATCTACTAAAAAACCCTAAAACTTTGTCATTTTTGGCACACAGCTTTCATAACCAGACGTGTAATAAAAATTACAATGCATGCACATAACTGTTTTGTTTTCAAGGGCATATTCTCACCGTATGACCACTGTAAAAAAATGCTTATGGGAAAATTCAATGACTATTGCTTTTGGCATCAATTATGAAAAGCTCTCATTAAAACTATACCCCACCACTATAACACAGGAACCAGTGTAATCAAGTGGGCTATCCCTAACCCAATTTCGTTTCTCTCGTTAAAACTTTGACGGAGCCACTCATACCCCACCACTATAACACAGGAACCAATGTTATCAAGTGGGCTATCCCTAACCCAATTTCGTTTCTCTCGTTAAAACTTTGACAGAGCCTTGCAGCTCTGCATGAGAGATGGCAGCTGTACTCTTCATCATCTTACGTAATAGTGTAAATAAACTTTTACTGGGGCTTTGCCAAAAAGGAAATGAGAAATAGGAAAGTTATATTTTACTTGTTTTAAGATATTTTCATGTCCAAAAGTCACTTATAAATTAGATGAAGACCATAATGAAAGTTCAAACGAAACAAAATGACCCAGAATTAGCGATATAACAACAATTTTAATTGTGAAGATTAGCACTCTTTCTCCCTTCCTCTATCATGCTCATCTCTCTCTCTCCTTCTCTATCACCTCGCCAAGGTCTCGGCAGTTGGATTACATTGTCTAGCGCTAGTGTTTACTTTAGGCTTAGCTCTAGGAGTAGTGAAAGTCAAATGGGGGTTACAATTTTAAACGACGAGTTTTCATCATGTCTACCAGACCCCTTCTCCTGGGTGCAAAGTGGCAAATTTTCATTATGTCTCGCCAAAGGACATATGACACTGCTAAAAACCATGACTTTGTATCTCCATTTAAGAGTTGAAACTCATTAACCACAACTCCTGTACCAATGACTGTTCAAGAACTTTTGTATTCGGCAAGTCAAAGCTATATTGTCCCACATGTTACGGACAACATATTAAATTTTATTTCTTTATCATCATATGAAGTTAATAGCCCAACCAGACCATGTGTCAGACCTAATTTGAAGTTAATGGACATACTTGATATCAAGTTATGATCTGAACTCCACAATACTTGGTAATGTAAGGCAACAAAATGACAAAATACTTCAGAGTTGCCCAACTATTGACATTAAATCTGATGAAAGATAGAGTAGTATGCATAGTCAATATATTACTATATACAAATATAGCATAAGAGTGGCATATAGCTTCAACCATTATTAGATTTCATTTACAATGATGTACACAGATGTACTTAGAAAAAGAAAGAAAAAAAAAAAACTACAAAAAAACAATGATGATGGTTTAAGAATAGAATATTGAGTATAAGTTCATGAAAAGTTATTTTTGAGTTGCAGGCAGTATACTTATGTTAAGATGTAAAAAGTTATGACTGTGAGGAGTGCTTGAAATATATAATTAACACTTATAAGTTGGCAATATGAAATGCCTCTTGACATTCGCTTCAGAGCTGATTTAATACATACACGCACAGAGAGAGAAATGGGGCAATGATTCTCAGACACATGTACAGGCTTAGGTTGTTTGGAAGAGCCCATCATTAACAAAAATTAATGATTTTTTCCATCAGAATTGAATCAAGACCGAATGTAGAGCCAAATGAGTCTTTGATTCGTCAATAAAGATCAAATCTTGAGCTGAGTTAGTCTGTGTAGTCAATCAAAACCAAATCTTGGGCTGAGTTGGCTAGGTTAGCCTTTGTTTAGCTAATGAAGATCAAATAGAGAGCTGAGTTAATTACTGAGTAATGAGTCAAGTGCTTCTGTAAATCTTAAGATGTCAATTAATTTTTTCAGGCCAAAGTCTTCTTTAATGCTCAAGTAGAAGAAATCTGGAGCCTCTTGTCTCATTTTGTAGAGCTGATTGAGTAGCTTGCCATTATATTCAGCCATCAATGGTCGCAAGCTAAGAGAGAGAGAGAAAGGGAGAAGGGAGAGAGATAAAGAGAGAGAGAAAAAAAAATGTGAGAGAAGATTATTGTATACATGTACATCTAACAAATTGCAAATGAAATAAATATAAATTAAAAATCTGTGATGATATTAATTTCATAAAGGACTTTTTTCCTGGTAGAGTTGAAGAAAACAAAAAAGATATTCATACAGCCAACCAACGATCACAGTTAATACAAAATGAAGAAAAAAATGTACCCATGATAGCTCAGAGGTAAATCTGGGTAATGATATACACATGTATATACAATTTTTGTAGAACTAGTAGTTGAAATCATTTCACTTATGAATCAGAATTCAACAAGTCAACTCAAAGCGTAGCATCCCCTCACAGGGTACAAATGGCCTATATACTTCAGAACAAGTTACCTCCATTGGACTATACTATTACATTACTAGGCAAGGAAGTTAACCACATTTTCAAATATATACAGGTGTTTTTGCATATTTAATGAGCTATGACCTTTCACCTTTGACCTAAATACTCGGGAATTGAACTAAGGCTGTGTTTTGAAACCATGTACCTTCATATCAAATTTCATTAAAATTTGTGAAATATTACTCAAGTTATTGAATGGAAATCATATTTGCATATTTAATGAGCTATGGCCTTTGACCTACATACTCCAAAAATCGAACTTAGGCTGTGTTTTGATACAATGAACCTTCATATCAAATTTCATTAAAATCATTTAAACATTACTAAAGTTATCGATCCGAAAAGCAGATTTGCATATTTAATGAGCTATGACCTTTGACCTACATACTCAGGAATTTAACTTGGGCTGTGTTTTGATACAGTGAAACTTCATATCAAATTTCATTAAAATCAGTAAAATATTACTAATGTTATCCATCGGAAACCAGATGTGTATTTTTTCGCATATTTAATGACTTTTGACCTACGTACTCCACAATGGAACTTGGCTTGTATTTTGATATCATGTACCTTCATATCAAATTTCATTTAAATCTGTCAATCATTACTGAAGTTATCAATCGGAAATCAAATTTGTTACGGACGCAAGCACGGACGAAAGGACGGATGGCAGCGTTTCTATATCCCCTCCGACTTTGTCGGCGAGGGGATAATAATAAAACTTTGAAAACAGATGAAACAATAATTTACCCAGGCCTAAAAATAACTTCATCTAGTTCTCTGCTTGCCAGACTAAGACATAATTTATAATACTACTATTTCTACTACTACTACCGGTACTTATATTCTAGGTTTATATAGTGCTTAATACATAATAATAAATACTTCATACTTACTGCTCTAACTCATTTTCTATGAGCCAATCCTGTACTTGAGATGCAGACCAATCCAAGCTTTCCATTTTAATTGATATCCCTGCACTCTCTAGAGGAAATGAAATACTAGCACCAACCAAAACTCCATCATCAGTATCTGAAAGTCAAAAACATTTATTTATATTTTACAATGGTAATGACTTTTAAAAAGGAGCAAAGAAATGAAGAAAGTATGAAATTACGTTCTTCGATCTGGGGATCATGTTCAAAATTTCATTTCATTTCATTTAATGTAGCTTCTAGGCAAATGTAGTGGCAACTCCAGAAGCGTCCCAAAGGTAAACTGCATAATTCTTGAGAATTATAATTTTATCACACAGAGAATGAACAAGTAGCTGGTGAATGCATATACCATCTTGATGAGGCTTAATGTCAGCTAAATTTTCATTCAGAATTGTCAAAATGCAACTTTTATTTAACAAACAGTCAGATTCCGTCCGCCAAATGACGTTTTGGTTCCCTCTCTTCAAATTGATTTTAATCACTCATGGGTGAAATATGCATCATATGAGTTACATCAAATATAAGAGGAGGGTCTAAGCTTTAAAAATATGCGTCATTTGTTAATTATAAATTTGATTGAGTTATGATGAAACATCAATAATTTTTGGTTTCGTTTTTTTCTGGGAC
>BEXV01002067.1:16802-27862 GCA_003118195.1 Hemicentrotus pulcherrimus | reverse complement strand
GGGGGGGGGGGGGGGGTAATCCATCAATTGCTTCTTGAGATAACGTGATCATGAGCTTTTTTTGCATCATAATGAGCCCTGTGACCATTGACCTTGTGGCCCATAAAATCTAATTAATTCATTAGCTCTGCAAGATACATACATGACCTAACTTTGGTGATATTATCGATTTGTTCTTGAGATAACGCAATCACGGGAACAGGACGTACAGATGTACGTACAGACAACCAGAAAACATAATGCCTCTGGCTACTTTGTAGCTGAGGCATAAAAATCAATATCTATTAATATTCTTTTGTGTCCTTTCATTTTCCCACATCTTTAAACTTGGCACTATTATCATCCAATTAAATTTTGGAGAGATCATATCTTGCCAAGGTCCCTATCATGAGATGATAGTTAGAGAGAAGGAAGGCATACCATCTTTGTCAATAATCTTGGCTTCTGCAGAATGCATCTGAACTTCCTTGAGTAACTTGTTCATTTCTTCCTCAATGGCTAGCCTCCCAGAGAAATCCATATAGAACTTAGCACCAAGGATGATACCTAGCCAGCCATCAGGCTGATAGTATTGTTCCATCATCACAGGGATGATACGCTTTCGCAGTTGAAATGCATATTCAGCTTCTATAATAAAATTATAAACAAAAAGTTTCTCAATGAAAATTAGACTTTCTTTTGGTTCCTAAACTCTGCATAAACATAGAATAATCATTAGTCTTTCAAACTGAATTGCACAATGATACATGTAAGTTATATATGATCCATAGTTTAGTACTTTATCTTGCACTGTTCAACTGCCTGAGCTCCATTTGTAAGCAATGTTGTACATAAAATGTACATACAGTAGGCTTGCGGTTGCACCATGTGAGAGAGGGGGGAGGATTGGAGAGTACTTTTCTGAAATGGACTCTCGGTAATCTTTCTTTCTTGTGTGTATGCAGTCCTGAATAGGACGGTTGTATAGCATCGTATAAGAGGAAGGGTGATAGAGTGGCTCGATGTTTCAAACAGGTTGACTATCCGTCGTAAGATGTATAGTTAACAGCTCTACGATTAGAGCTCCGTTTGTAAGCAAAGATTTACATAATATTGATGATTTTCTTACCTGTTCTACAGTTTGGGCTCTCTTTGTATCTCTCTGACATACACATGACAATGGCACAAGCATTCTCAATTGCTTCAGCCATAGCTTGTAATGTAGAACCATACATGCAGTCAACATCCACCCAAATTTTGTATCCAGCTTTCTGCCAAGAATCAAAACAAGAAAGTTTTCTATTAGTTGTAAATTGATTCATCAAACATTCTCCTTAAATTATCAAATTGAATCCTATTATACAACTAATGATAACATGAATCATAACTGTACTATGTTATATTGGGCCCACCTTGTCAAAACAGGACCAAAAGAGTCAAGGCCCATATTTTATTAAAAATGTGTTGTTAATTGGATCATATTACGATGGACTGGTGTTGTTGAGGTGCTAGAAACATGTAGCTTTGTCTTAGTGACAGTTGTATGTGTTAACTTGGGCACTATCTGTATAGCTATACATATAACAGCACAGCTACATGTAATAGACCCCTAGCTTCACAGCTAAAGCTAGCTTGCAGTCCATACCTATGTTAATCAATTTTGCAGCTATGCAAAATAGAAGACAAATAAGGGATACCGGTAGTACATTGGCTATAATGGTAAGAATTATGACTGTGGCATTTTAATCATAGAAAAGCAAATTCTATAAATTTGAGTACTGTTACTTCTAAATGTAAAAGCTTACCACTAATACATCTCTCATTTTAAGGACTAATGGTTGACAACCCCACTGGTAGCTCAGCATTATATGTGGCTGCTTTCTAGAAAGACTATGTCCCAATCTAATATCTGGAAACAAAAACAAAAACAGTTACAGTTTCTGATGAACTTCAAAAATTGAACTGCAGTGCATTAGTAGCCTGAAATAAATCTCAAAATCAGTCTGGTCTCAAAAGTTTAGCAAGATATTTGTGAAATCTCTCAGTACCTTCTTAATTAAACACAGGTATTAAAGCAATAAACTAAAATTGAGAGTTTGAACTTGGTTTGTTGTTAAACCATTTCCCAGCAAGCAAAATGACCATAGATCAACCTAAAAATTTGTCTCTCCAAATGTTAGGACAGATTTTTTTTTGATAGTTAATCCCAGCAATGGCACAATAATAATTCATCTATATTTGTCACTCTTGCATTAATTAAACTTTGACTCATCACGGAAGCTGAAGCTGGGCTAATCATCGAAAAAATAAGGATGTGCAAGGATACAGATACATTGTATCACATGTAACATGAATAATACAGGAATTGAGTGTACACATAGACCTGTGGGTGAAGTTTAGGGAACAAACAAAACTTACCATCCTCATTCTCTTTCACCAGATCCTTCTTCTCTCCCTCTTTGTTGATTACCCACAATGCACCATTAGCAGCCTTAGCAACTTCTGATGACGAACAAGTTGAGAGTTCTTGTAATGCCATCATACAGTCTGTGTTACTTCTCAGTTTCTCACTCACATCATCAGAGAAAGCCAGGTTCCACACAGCATTAGCTGAGGCTTCTTGTGTCTGCACACATTCATCATGGAGCATACTTATCATGAGAGGGAGTCCCCCTGCTTCTACAATCTACAACAAGATAAAACACATTTATCATGGAGCATACTTATCATGAGAGGGAGTCCCCCTGCTTCTACAATCTACAACATGATAAAACACATTCATCATGGAGCATACTTCTTATGAGAGGGAGTCCTTTGTATTACCTTAACTGTGTTGGTGAATTTGACCACCAGTCTAAAGTGCATTGACCTTTTTTACCATAGCGCCCTCATTTAAGGTCGGAGGTATAACAAACTATACATTTTTG
The DNA here is from genome assembly GCA_003118195.1 of Hemicentrotus pulcherrimus. NCBI lineage: Eukaryota > Metazoa > Echinodermata > Echinoidea > Camarodonta > Strongylocentrotidae > Hemicentrotus > Hemicentrotus pulcherrimus. The sequence continues at coordinate 24,956 of BEXV01002067.1, read as the reverse complement.
TAATCCTTATGACCAGACGAGTAATTTGATATGAAATTAGATAAGGTTAACTGTGTTGGCGAATTTGACCACCAGTCAAAAGTGTGTTGACCTTTCAATGTTTTTGAACATAGCGCCCTAAATTACGGTCGGAGGTATAGCAAACTATACATTATTTGAATCCTCATGACCAGACAAGTAATTTGATATGCATATCGACATGATTGGAATATATTTGAATTTATACAGTGTATGACCTTTGTTGACCCCTCATGAAAATGCCTGGGATTTTCAAGGGGGCAGCCCCAGTCAAAATTGTTCGTATTCATCAGGGAACACAAAAACACTTTCAAACCTTTGTTCCCCGAGATTGATCACAGGACCTACAGGTTGGTCTCCTACTATATAGCATGATATCTATTTATGATGAAAGCTATTCTTCTTACTTAATCAAATTAAAGGTTTCCTTTTATTCTTTTCATAAGGAAACAAAAACTATCGATAGACACAATGGAGTTGAAAATGGAAAAGAACAAGGGAAAGTGAGTTTCATGTACCTTGTATTTATTGTTGTCATGAACAGCTAATCTTCCCAGTGCAGCAGTCACTTCCTCAACTGATAACCCTTGACATCTTTTATCCTTACTGTTCTGAGCGTCTTTCAGGATTTCAACTAGGTATTCTATTGTATCTGGAATGGGTAGATCAATAAAAACAATTACATGCAGTAAAGATGAGATTTTGGTATCAACTTGAGATACTTTACATTTCGGCTGTGTTATTATTTGTGAGAGCTGATAATGATAAATTATAATCATAATTATATCAAGGACAATTACTTGACTACCTTTTGTTTGTTCAATATTTCATCCTTAGGCAAAGTCCCCCCCCCCCTAATAGAACAACGTCTATTTCCCTATTGTGGTAAGCTGAGCACACATAATTTTATTGTTAAAAGTACACATTGGAAATATAATGTTTTATGTTTAAATGTTTTAGTTTGATATGCAGCATTATTTCTTTCCATGGTGCAATTTTCTTACCTCTCATTGTAAATGAGACAAAGTGACCGTGGTAAGTATGACAACACATACAGAAACATGATCCGAAGTACATATTGTGCACTAAATTTGTCATTCTTTAGGTACCCACTGACTATCAATTTTCATATTTTTCTTGGTTCCCATGGTTTTACACACCAACCAAGATTCACTAGATCTTAGATAAGATAACTGACTTTGTAACTCTCTCCAAGACAGGTCAATAACAGCTACATGTAGGAGGTAGCAACCTACTTATAGGTGATTCTGATGGAATTGGCTGTAGAACAATGATTATTAGAAGATCTGACTTACTGGTTCCCTTCTCTGCTAAAATCTCTTCTTGTCCTTCCTCAACAATATAAGCTAGAGTCATCATACTGACGGCTTTGAGATAAGAGTCTCCCTCTAGGAATGGTTCCATACGCTCTACCACTTTCTCTTCTCGATATACATGCTTGTTACCAGGTGCCTTTGCCAAGTTGTGTAGAATATTCAGTGACGCTTTGATTAAGAATAACACATTCTACCAAGATATAAAACAAACACAAGAATAAACATAGGGTCAAAAACAGACAGTGTGAAATTGTCAGTAAAATCTGAAAACGAATAAGAAAGTTATAAATTTTCATAAGCGTAATAAATTGATCAAGTGCAGATTACTAAATTCTGACAAACCTTTTTGGCACAAAAAAAAGTTATGAATTCTTTTTTTTGGTGATGCTTTACATAGTTACATGAAACAGATCTATATCTTCATCAACAACCATGAAACTAGGATTGAAAATAGGAGTAAAAATGATTCTAAATTTTGTAGGATGTACATGTGTAACCAGAGTACTAACTTTCTGTGAACAGGATCTTGAGGGTACCGATATGTAATACACACCTTTACTCACTAAACCTTACTTCCTGCACAAGGAAACACATACATTAGTTTATAGGGCGCCTATTTAGCTGGCATTCTCACCACCAGACTATAGGCTTACCACTATGAAAATGCACAGTATAAGGACTGTAGATGGCAGAGGTTTTGCTGTAATGGAAGCCAACATTTGATAGTCATGCTCTATGTATAGGTTTCCTATAGAAATACAGAAATAACTGGGCTCTGATAGAATAATGTAAATGGCACCAACAACTCCAAAACAAATTTTGCTGTACCGGTTTATGTTTGGGATACCATCTGCCAGTGGCCAAATTTGAAATATTGTTTTAAAACTTTATATCTGAAAATAGGTTTTGCAAACTTAAATATAAAAATTACACTCTTTATTAAAATAGTAACATACATGTATGAGTCAAATTTACATACGCTAATGATTGTCTCACATACATGTATCTATTGATGAGTGAAATTCTATCCAAAGGTTTGACTTATGTTTTAGATTTAAACTTCAAGTCAAGGACATAGAAAACTTGATAGCTCAAGGAGATTAATTGTTATTCTTGCTGGTAAAAAAGACACAAATACTAGAAAGGTCATTCTAATCCACAGCTGCACAATGTCAATGCCCCAATAATCAAACACTGATTGATCTGTATGTCATGTATGTATAATGATATGTACATGTATAATACAAATATGAGATAGGCTGATGAAGACATTACTTTTTACACTTAATACTCCTTCAATTTATATTTAAAAACATTAATCTCTTAGATGATCTTAAAGATCTTTAAGAGCTGAAAGCGATGACTATTTGTCTGTGAAAATACCAAGTTACCTGATAAATGTTTGATATCTTCTTATAAATTGTACAATTACGTGCCATTTTCATTCGAGAAAGTATATACATATTCATGCAAATTTGTTTTCCTTTTTAGTAATAATTAATCCTTCAAAACCTAACGAGTAATCCATTTGCACCTACACTTCCATCCTGCACTTGTTACCATTATGTGTCATTGCAGGGAGAGTACATGTACATGTAACTTATCATTTCAAAGGCCACAAAGAGTTCCTTCATTGTTCCATTTTGTGTTTCCTGAACAGTGAAAATTAATATTCTGATTGTTATAAATGATCTGATGAATTTAGGCTCATAAGAATGTAGGAGAAATATACAGTACATATTGTAGGAGAGATGGGAGAGAAATGCTGCTAAGGTAGTGAGGTCCATGCTAGATGTNCCCCCCCCCCCCCCATTTTGAAATCTTGAAATCGGCAGAGGAATCTCATCCCTGCTTTGCGTTTAAAAAATATGTAGAACCTTAATAGTCAACTTTTTTCCCTAAAAATCTGTCTGGCACTTGAATGGATAAACTGTTTCCCTGCAATCTTTTTATTGGCTAGAAAGGCATTATAAGACAACAGATTACACTAAGAGCTTCATACAATTTTAATCTCAGAACCAAATGACAGAGCTTACTGGTCTTCAAGAAAAATATCTACAAAAACATCATATCGATTCTACTTGTTACATATATTGTTGATCAGGAGAATGCTAGAGAGGATATTTTAAGTACCGGTATGTACCAACAAAAAGAATAACCTTTGTCAATTTGATTAAAAATAGGAATGGAGAGAAGAATTTAATTCTGTTGAGGCAGGAGGTTCTTCTGCAAACTAATTGAGTGCTGTGAAGCTGGTGAAACAAGTTGGCACATATATGTAGAAGCCATTAGATAGATCTATATAAGCTTGACTGAACATGTTATGAAAGTACATTTTGTAAATTGGAAGAGAGTGAGGCCCGTACCTTTACTTCATCTGATTAAACTGAAATAAAAGCTCAGAAAGTGTTTTACCATTACTTAGCATAATGGCGTGTGCTTGATGGAGCATTGAACACTAATATACTCAAAGTGATAGACCCTAATTGCTTGCTTTTAGCTTAAAATGCTTTGCATGCCATGCATGCGACGGTCTGTCAGTATTGATATTAAATGCATGTTGCAGAATAAGTTGGAATTTCTTATTTGTCCTAAATGACTTGCAAAATATCATCAGGTTTATATTTTCAAAAGCCATCTCTTGTATAAATTTGGTTAAAGTTCAAATAATTTATGCAAGGTATTAGAAATACATGTACCATAACAACCTTTATTTTTATTGTTTGTTTGTTTGTTTTTTTTTTGGGGGGGAGGGGGTGGGTTAATAGGAATGTTTTTCTTTTGTTATATTGTAACTATTGTTTTATATGTATTTTATATCATTGTAACAATCACTTGTAAATTTGTCATTTTGTTGATTCAATAAAACATACAAAAAAAAAAAAAAAAAAAAAAAAAAAAGAAATACCATAATAGATGAATAGGAAGGTTTATTCTTTTAAATTCATCATGACATGAAAACAGAAAATAAATGGCCACTTCCAGAGCATTAAAGCCTTGAATTATTGCCAAATACAAGAGAGAGAGGTAGAGAGAGAGAGAGAGATAGCAGCCATTGCAATGTCAGATGCGATGCATTTAATATCATGTATCAATAGAGAAATGAAGAAAAAGCACACCTTTTGAATCATATTATCTCTGTAAGGTTTGTGCGAGATGTTGGTTGTACAAAGCTTGATCATTCCACCTTGACCAAGACGAAGGGCAAGGGTCAAACTGGCATCACTGAGGTTCCATAAAGTGTTGTAAATGAAGAAAGCAGTCTGCCATGTTGGATTTTGACTGAATATGCCCTCCTTGTTCAAAGCTAGTATCATGTTGATGAACAGTTCTAGAATAAGAGGAAAATACAACAAATTATAGTACATTTTATTTTATTTTTCATGGAAGGTTTTGAAATTTAAGATCTGCGTTTTAGAACAGGACTTGTGAATGTATATGCAACATGTTTCAACTAATTTTCAAAATACTTTTATTTTCTGTTATTTTCTAGGTTTAATAGTCTAACCCTTACAGAACTGAAGGGGGGGGGGGGGCTGGTGCCGCAACCCCTTGGAATTTCAAATCGTAGTTTCATGACTTTTTTCCCTCAAGTCTAACACACATTTTTTATACCATTTTTGTTGAAAATCAGATATACTGTACCTGTCAGGTGTAACATAACAATTAGTATGTGCATGTCATCAAAGAGTGATATAATTGCATAATTATATTCATGTACAGTGTACAAGCAGAAATTAGAATACAAGTTTAGATGTATTTCTTCCTAAGTGCTTGATATGAATTGATATCAAATTGCTTTGTTATGTTTCTCAAAGTAACTAGGGATTATATCTACAAGGTTACTTGATGCGTTCAAGAACAAAAGAATACATTAGAAAATAGAAATAAACAATAGATAATGCATGTAATAGGAAATAAACACATTAAATACATAAGAAAATAAAATGATGAATTTCAAACTTTTTTTTCTGTATACGTGCAGTGATATGATCTTATGGGTAGTGGAGAAATATTATTCTACAGTGAAAAAGTGGGTGAAATTATTGTTTTTGGCTTTGCTCAAAGTGCTATTTTGCATGAATATAAATTATCATTAATAATTACATCATAATAACTATTTTTTGTTAGAAAAGAAGGTCATAATGAGATCAACATTCAAAAATTGGAGTCTTGATAATTTTTGTAATGATTCTAGTTCCCTGTTTATTTGCAGATTTGCCATTCATGGATACCTAATTCACTAAATTGCTTACCGTATTCATAATTTATGCAAATTAGCCTTTGCATTTTCAAATATCATAACAAAAATCAAACTTCATGAATTTGAAATGAAGGAAACATTTAATAAATACATTTTCAACACCCCTCACAAGTCTAGAGAGTAGAGACAAAAATGTAGAGTTTTCTGTAAAATGCATACAGTTAGCATTTTGCATAATTATTATGCTACAGTATAACCACAAAAATGTGCATATTAAGAAAATCATACCATCTTGTTTCTTACATGTAGGTGAACATGCAAATTTTCGTTTTCATCTGACATCTTGAAACATGTCTTTTCAAAAGTACGTTCCAATTTTAATGAGCGGAAGTATGTTGAGCACATCTCACTCTTCTTATGTTACTATATCCACCTTTCCTTTCTACTCTTTCTTACAGCCATGGAGAGTGGCTGCGATGTGTAGTCGAATGCTCTAGTACCCGAATATTCGGCGGCAAAAAAAAAAAAAAAAAAAAAAAAAAAATTGTCCAGGCCGACGCTTACCCGTGCCTGGGTGAGCGGCGGCCGCTGGCATGGTGCCATCGGTAAAAATGTTTCCCAACTTAAGCACTGTCAAACTCACCACTCAAAAACTGGGACCAAATGTCTGGATTTCAGTTTGGACTTGTAGGAAAATGGATTATTCTGCCATCTTTGGTTTACTGCTCTTATTATTATTAAATCGGCCCCTTCAACTGCAACTCGAAGTAAAATTGCATGCGTTTTTGGCGACAGAAATGGGATACTGCTCCAAAGGTATGGTGGTGGCAAAACAAAAGAAAAATAAAATTCAAAAAAATTATAAAAAATTATAAAAAAACATGGCGTCCGAATATTCCACTATTCGCTTGTAAGCATGGGAGTGTACTCGGGTACCTCATTACACTGTTGTGCACAGCTGGAGACATATTGTGATATGCGCTATAGAAGTACAGTACATCATTATTATTATTATTCAACGGTTGAGATCATTGGGGGGGGGGGGGCCTCAGTCAAAAAAGCCCAGTAAATTAAACAAAAATAATAGTCCAAAGTCATGGAGTCACCCAGAAGTGATAAGAGCCCTAGGCAGGGCTCCCACTTAATTCTTGATATCTAGCAATAATGTAACGTTGTAAAGCAATGGTTATTCTTGATATCAAGAATTCGATTTTGTGATATCAAGAATTTGATTTCGTGATATCAAGAATTTAATTCTTGATATCAAGAAATATGTTTCAATGATAAAACGGCTTGTCATAAGCTCGCGCCAGCTCGACACAACTTGAGGCTCCAACTCGGCCAGAGCCCTGCTTTATGCTTTAGAAAGAGAAAAAGATTAACTTTAAATGATGAGACAGTAAACTGTCAATTTAGGAAACCACAGTGAACCTTATTCCATGCAACTGAAATCTCATTGTGCAAAAAAAGTATATACTGTATTTAAATGATTATTATAGTGTAATTTTGATGAGGCTGTGTCTTCTTTAATATATATATGACTTAAGTTTTCCATCAAAGTTATATTCCAACATCTAATAGTAGCTTTCACAACTATAAATGCTGAAAAGAAATGTACACAAAAGTATGATGGGATAAAGATAATCATTGCAATTTAGTAAAGCTCAGCATGAGTTAAACAAAATAGATGAAAGTTCTTAAAATACTGACTAACCTTAGGACATGAAGGACACTAGTCTTGCATACACTATCTCATCACTTTTTACTGCACACACTTTTATAGATGTGTGTACAGGTACATGCTTTAGAAGAGAAATGTCTATCACTTGTTCCTTTTTCATACCAATGTCATGATGCTTTAAAATCTGATCAAACATCTTTGCAATATCATAATTGAAAGTTATCATGCATGACTGGGGTTCTATAAAGTTAGCAGTCAATATCAAAGCCTAAGGAAACTTGTTCTTCAGCACACTTCAGCAATATAAAAATAAAAGGTTAAGTATCACATGATACAAAGTTTAATTTCCTTCCCTCTTTTTTTCAATTCAAAGGACGCAGGAAAAAATTTGACCAAATCTAGGATAAAAAGTCATTGCCTAAAACAAAAAAAGAAGAACTAGAATAAGCAGTCTATAGTATAAAGATAAAGCAGAGATGCCAACCTTCTTAAATAAAAAAAAAGTATTCTTAAGAGCAATAAACAGTATCGGAGCGCGACGTGCATACATTACATGTGGGATGTGCGCAATATGCGCAGTTTGGGGCCCGTATCACCATCTTGCGTGCATCGTTTGAAGACGTAGGTGCATAATACGCTTACGACACAAAGCCCATGATCAGAAATTAAGAAAAACATCGCTAAAAAAAAAAAAAACAATTAAAAAAACCTAACAAAACATACCAAAAAAAAGTACCGGTACTGCCATATTCATAGGGGAAAAACGGAACAAATACAGCAAAAACAGCACTGTTGGCATCTCTGGATATAATATAAGGCCTGAATGGTATACAATTCAATGTGGAATGGCCTCATTAATTCCTCTTATGAAAAAAATATAACTTCCATATTTTTACAGGGTGGGGGGGGGGGGG
>BEXV01002066.1:66259-78810 GCA_003118195.1 Hemicentrotus pulcherrimus | reverse complement strand
GACCTAGACTTACCACTTTGAATTCCTCTTCGTACTTTCGGACTTTGAGGCAGAATATTAACCTAGATTCTTGGTCGCACCAGGTGTCGTCAAACTCCTTCTCCAAGACTTCCAGTTCTTCTAATAGTCTGTCAAGGAAGAAATAAGAAGGATATTATGTACTGGACAAAGTGGTAGAATATCAAAATTATGCCCAGCTTTAACAATACTTGCTTTCTTTTCAGAAAGATCTCAAATCCACTATTCAATTACTAAAATTTTTTGTCCCAAAGCATAAAGATTTGTCCACTGAAATTTGGCAGTCTGACATTTGCTTCAAGTTTTATGTTGTAAAACATATATTGGTTTAGTGTAGGGTTAGTAAATGTGGGTCTCATGGAAAGTTTATGATATACTGTTTGAACCAGGTTTTAAGTTGGGACTTAAGTTAGTGTAGGAAATTGTTGTACAAGTTCTTAGGCTTATGATAGAAATGAAAGAGAGACTTTTACTTTTCTATTGCACATGTTGTGAGGAGTTTATCGGGGTTCTTCTCTTTCCCATCGCTGGTGACCTTTCGTAGACAGCTGAGCAGCGTCTGACCGTACTTGACCGCTGAGGTCAGGTCCTCCTTGACCTCCATNGAAAGTAAGATGGGGGCTCATGAGAATGAAATTCATCTCTGCAAATTTTCTTTGGAGTGGCTCCAGTGTTGACCACTGTTGGTCTAGACCGCATCGGGATTCAAAGGAAAAACAGTTTCTTGGCAAATCCAAGTTTTTTTTGTCTGAAGTTGGTCCATGTCCAGAATTTAAAGCCTGTTTGACCAGGAGGGATTAGACCTCCCTGCATGGTCACTGACAAATGGTTATCACATCAAATCAGCTCTCAATTTACATAAGAAAAATGGGATCATGGGGGACCAACGGGTACCGCTTAGACATTGTTTGCTATTTAGAGGGCGCAAGTAGCTACAAGTAGTGCAGTACTGCTTGAAGGTCAGTATTAAGTAGAAATCTTGTACAGTACTAATTTGTAATGTTGTTGATGATGACAGAGAAAGGCTTGTGCAAGGACTTGTGGCAAAATATCCAACCATGGAATATGCTATGCTGTCAGCGTGTCTATAGAACTGCATGTACATCTCGGGCAAAGGGTCGATGGGAAATATGTTCCATATAGGAGGGCTACAACTTGCAACAATTTATAACATTTGAATGATTTCATTCACACTTTCACCAATCTATTTCTTTGAATTTGCACTTATCAGCCACTTTAACTTGTGAGGAGTTTTTGTTGCTGTTTAGGAAAGTAAAAACCATCTGCTAGTCACTGTTTGTGAAATGGGATTGTAGACTTGGACCTAGACCCGGTTCTGATCTAGATAACTGGACCTAGACTTACCACTTTGAATTCCTCTTCGTACTTCCGGACTTTGAGGCAGAATATTAACCTGGATTCTTGGTCGCACCAGGTGTCGTCAAACTCCTTCTCCAAGACTTCCAGTTCTTCTAATAGTCTGTCAAGGAAGAAAGACGAAGGATATTATGTACTGGACAAAGTGGTATAATATCGAAATTATGTCCAGCTTTAACAATACTTGCTCTCTTTTCAGAAAGATCCGAACTACATGTACACTTTTCAATTACTGACAATTTTTGTCCCAAAGCAGAAGACTTTGTCCGTTGAAATCTGGTTGTCTGACATTTACTCTGGTGACATAGGAGGCACGATGGCTCAAGATGTCTCTTAACTGGGAGGTCCTGGGTTCAAACCAAGTAGATGTGCTAGTGTCCTTTGGTAATGCATTAATCCTCCTTACCAAGTCCCTCGGAAAGGACTTAAAGACATCAGTCCCCTGGTTGATTACCTACAAGAATACACACGCTTTCTTAGCAGTCAGGTAAAAAAAAAAAAAAAGCAAACATTTGCTTTAGGTTTTATGTAGTAAAAGATATTGGGTTATCGGCAACGGCTAGGGACTGGTATACTATTTGTACCAAGTGTTAAGTTGGGACTTTACCTGGTGTAGGATATTGCTGTACAACTACTTAATAGGCTTATGATAGAAATGAAAGAGAGACTTTTACTTTTCTATTGCACATGTTGTGAGTAGTTTATCAGGGTTCTTCTCCTTCCCATCGCCGGTGACCTTTCGTAGACAGCTGAGCAGCGTCTGACCGTACTTGACCGCTGAGGTCAGGTCCTCCTTGACCTCCATACGACGCTTCCGCTGCTCGATCAGCAGCATGGTGGCGTTCTCCGCGCTGTTCGGCATCTCCATCAGCTGGAGCTCCTCTGTCAGGGCGCGCACCGTTGTCGATCGCTCCCGACAGTTGCTGGCGAACCGCTCGATGGCCTGCAGAGAAAGATACAATGAAATATGCAAAATGTAAAAGTGACAGAAATTTCCCCCCAAATTTCATTGTGTTTTCATACTTTATACATGATATAAGAACAAACGGATACAGAAGTGGCATTTTCCGCACTGTCCCGTTAGTTCAAGTGCTGGAGTTCCTCAGTCTCTGCACAAACTGTTGTTGAACACTCATGACAGTTGCTGATAAACTCTTTAATGGCCTGATGAGAACGATAAAGTGACATAAAAAATGCAAAGAGTTAAAAGGAAAGAAGAGATAAAGATTTCCGCTCTTTTCAGCAAAGGTAAATGTAAGTAGGGAGGAATCAAGCTCAAAAGAGCTACAAAGTGCTTTAAAAAACGTAAAAAAATTAAAAGGAAGCCTTTTTTTTCCGAGAGGAAAATGAATGAGGCAAAAAATAGCTCCTGTAATCAAAAGAGTATTTTTAACGCTAATACTTTTGCATATAAACATATGCAAGAATGATATAAATTAATAAGTGGAACTGGAAGGTAGTCAAATTTCTTCATGATGTTCAATTATACACAAAAACATTACATTTTTTATTTCAGGTGTTTTCACTGATAAAGAAGTGCAATATTAAAGTTATATGGCAGTCATCTTGGAACCGAGAAACCAAACTACAGAAAGCCCCCATATCCAATGAGGGAAAGTGTTATTGACAAGTAGTGCCTGGGACTCGACTTCAAGCTGTAGGTCCCCTGGGAGCTTCAATAAAAACACACCTCAAGTTAGAGCTTATAAAACCATCCATATACATGACAAATGGCTGTGTCATCAAACAAGTTCAATTAAATTTCTTTTTAATACTTAACAAGGGTGACAAATTTGTTTCCGATTATTCCCATGAACTTGTAGCAAGTAGTCAGACTGGTGCAAGAATAACGAGATGATATGATAATTTTTCTGATTTGTCACCAAAGTTCATAACCTTTCGTAAGAAGTCAGTCTGCTTGTTTCAGACACTTTTCCGTGGCCAAGTATTAATACTGTATCTCAAATGGCTTCTACAAGTACTTTCAAGTGTTTATATGCAACTGCAAACCTCGCTCAAATATGTATATATATAGATGTACATGTATGATGTACTGGCTTCTCTGACTTGAATTGCAATAAGTTACAGTAATGGTGATTTTGCACATATTCCATGAGTATTACATTACAGAAATGTAATATTTTGGTGAATTTATGTGTAAAATGGATACTGAAAAATGAGTTGATGACATCATCGACTTGCTAATTTGCATAGAGACAATGTGATACATATTACTGTTCATGAAATAATGTTTTTGAAATTAACTTTTAAATTCCATAAATTTTCTTAATTTTTGTCTGACTTTAATGACACCTTCACAGTTTTATTAGTTTACTTTTCTCCTATTCACTCAGTTCAGTCTGACTTGTCCTTTAAAGCGCTATTAAAAATATATATGTTTATCCTCTGTTGAGAATCAGACTGTTAAATCTTATCAAATTAAAGAACATTTCGTTGTCACAACTCTGATATCGTCTGTTTGGAGGCAGAAAGACATCAACTCAAATACCATAACAAGAGTTAATACCTTTGAATGTTCGGCTTCCTGGGAGAAGTTTCAATTGTTGTTAAGTAATTTGTAAAACAAAAATTTGGAATGAATTCTTTACAGCAAGATTTAATACCCTTCTGGCTCCAAACAGACGATATTTAGCTTTAAATCTAGTCAAAGGGTCTGATTCTGCAGACTACTAGTCTGTCTGACCATGTCCATATGGACAGTAGTGAGAGGGGACATGATTTCCCTTCCTCTGTTTCGACCAATCACGTCTCATTTCCTCGTTTGTTGATGACGGTCAGCTGATCAACGGGGCTTGAAGCTCTATCTTGGGTTTTGAAAATGAAAGTCTGAATTATTTTGATTATTTTGAAATTCTCTGAAGTCTCTCTGAACTAATACTCCTAGAAGGAAATAACCATCTTAAAATAAATATACCCGTAGCATAGCTATGAGGTGCCCCCTTTAATACCAAGGAGAGCGAGAAATAGAAAATGAGGGAGAGGTAGAGAATGAGGAAGGGAGAGGGAGGGAGTGAGAGAAAGTGTGTGTGTGTGTGTGTGTGTGTGACAGAGAGGAGAGAGAGAGAGAGGGAGAGAGAGACAATGACAGAAAGAAAACAAATTATTTCCTTGTACAATAACATATTTCACACCTACATGTATAACTATTCCTAACATACCGTATATGAAACCATTCAACTTGGCCTCAAATAGTCATCTAACGTTTTTCTTGTTGTTATAGGGAGAGTTGAGCCTCTGAAGCCATCAATTTTTCTTTCATGATCTATTCCTAATATCACTCAACTCAACTTATATTCCCAGACTCAATCTCCTTAAACTTGGCAACATTCTTTTTAAAAATCCCTAAGGGAAAGATTTCATTTCTGGTCCTCTTCATGTTCCTTTCCACTTCCTCCTCCCATATATCAGATGACTCTTAGTCTGTATTCATAATATTTTACTTTTTAACCTTTGATCATTCTTTCAAAATGCACTCGGTTTGAATAAAACACTGCTTACTTGTAAACTCCTTCGCTTTTTGTGATCTCACACACACACACACATGCTCCATTGACTATTGCTCCAGTCCTTATTTCATCAAAGTACAGATGTATACTGTTGGAGTTGCCAATGGGTTTGAGGTTAGGGTTAGGTTAGGTTCAAGATCAGGGTTCAAGATCAGAGTTCAAAATTCAGGGTTAGGTTCAAGATTGGGGTTGGGCTTAATAGGGTTAGTTAGGTTTGGGGTTAGGAATAGTGTCGGGTCACGAGTTGATGTTAGGAATTCGTTTACTGCAGGATATTAATGCAGAGCTATCATCACAGCAGTATGAGAAGCACAATCTATTTTATTAAAGGCAGTTTATAATGCATCATATCTATGTTCGGAGCGAGAAGGGTATTCCTTTTCATGACAGTACATGTATATGAGTCAATGCCCTTCTGGCTCCAAACAGATGATATGTGTTCAAGGCCTTATTATATCATCCCATTTTATGTAACCATGTAATTCATGGAAATTTACTGAATGTATTTTTTCCTTTACTGTGTAACATGCAATGTCGTAAATTGTACTTTCTGTTTTTTTAATGAGATGTGAAAGAAATAAACTTGAAATTTGAAACTATAAAGGGATTTAGATAGCCTCTGGCCAAATCAGAGAGAGAAGCATGGAAGAGAAGGGGGAAATCAGAAGCAGGGTTAAGGGAAGGGGCGAAGCAGGACCAGAGGAAAGGGGGTCAGGGAAGCACCCCCAGGCGATGGTGTGGCTCTTTCCAGGGTGCCATGATGGCTAGCTTACCCCTCCCTTACCCCCTCTAATTCCTTCTACTCTATGATTGCTATAAACCAAACAAATGCATTCATTGCTACTTTCAATGAAGTTTCAAAATACATCACAATAACTCTAGAGTTAATATGAACAAAAGAAATAGATTTCTTGCTAATTCCAGAAAAGTAGAAGAATGTAGAGGTGTTGAGGTCAAGTGGATAAGTCACCAGCCTACGGATCACAAGGTACACGATTCAAGTCCTTTCCATGGCACTAATCATAGTCCTTTGGCAAGGCATAAATATCAACACAAAATCTTATGGGGAGAGGCTAATACTTAGTGTCCCTTCCAGTAATGTATCCACTCATATGATAAGCAACTTATAAGTACTGCCAATCTATTCTCAAGTCACTAAGTATACCCAATGCAATATAAACCCCTCTCATTATAAGGGTAATACTTTACACCCCTAAGTTACAAGTAACCCTCCCACTTCTTTATCCCCTTCCACCATCTGTTGTCTTTAACAGAAAACCTAGTACATCAAGATTCAACCCTAAGAATTTTATTTAACTTTTTATCTGCTTTGGTCGACTAATAAAACATACGATGGACTGCCACATTCGACCCCACCACTCATAGGGGTAATACTCTACACCCCTTTCAACTCTTTACACCCCTCGCTTCCACACCTGTTGTACTCTATGGAGGAAGAGGTATTAGAGGAAGGCTCTCTCTACTGTAACTAGAGATTGCAATCCCATATAAACAGTTCATGCCAAGTTCTAATTTATATCTTACAAACCCCACGACTCATAGGGGTAATACTCTACACCCCTTCCAACTCTTTACACCCCTCGCTTCCACGTACACCTGCTGTACTCTATGTAGGAAGGCGCGAGAGGAAGGTTCTCTCTCCTGTAACTAGAGATTGCAATCCCATATCAAACAAGGTGACTGGCAACTTTCTTAATATCCTTCAAGAGGAAATCAAAACTATAACAAAACCAGCGCTCTCACGTACCGCCGGAGGCATCGGTGCGGAAATTTCCCGATATAAATACAATTTTTTTTTTAATTGTCATCCTCCTGTTGAAGTCTACAAAGTGGTAATTTTTAGTATCAACATTATATATTGAAGATCATAGATTTATAAGTGGATTGAAACAAAAAACAACAATGTAAAGAAGTTCAATAAATCAACTCAAAGGCATATTGAAATACCCTATGGTACTATTATATCCATACCCGCCAACATTAGAAAATAAGAATTCAGAATTTTTAGCACGGTATGCCTTCGAAAATAAGAAATCGCACTTGCAGCGGCAGTGTAACTGGCAATACGCGGTAAATCTGTACCAAAAAGCGAATACAAATTCGCTACTCGATCATGCAGCCATTTAACGCACACTATACGTGAACTCTCAAATCACAGCACATTATAAAACAAGCTTAACTTGGCTTTAGCACCAAAAAATATTTCAAAAAAAGAAAAAAAAAAAAAATAATCAAAATTTTGAAAATTCATTATATTCCGGATTTTCAGGTCTTAAAAATCCCCCAAAACAGAATATTCCAGATGATTCGTAAGGGTTGGCAGGTATGTCATATCCCATAGAAACCATCCCCTTCTGTAATTCGTCACTAAAATGTTGGTAAATTTTTATTTTTGTAGGTTACGGACAAGACTACTGAAATTGCTTCCAGTTAGCATTTTACTTTCCAAAAGTCTTTGCAATTAATTGCGTACAAACACTACAATACAGCTTCTGCTAGAGTATACAAGGCTACATGAGAGCAACAAATACATTTTTGCATGCACTAGTTTGAACAAATATCCATTTGTATCCAGTGAGATGGGATGGAAATTCTTCTATTCTTTAACTAACTTCATATCTTATTTAGATACTGGCTTAAACCGAAAACTCACTTTGGAGTTTGCAGATGGAGAGCATACCTGTCTCATATTTACAAATAATATTTGAACAGTCTAGCTTAAAGATTAAGATTAGCATTAGCTTTAAACAAATCAAAACAAAAACAAGAACAACAACAACAACAACAACAGCATCAGTCTCATTCTCAGTGGCACACTTACTATGTCCTACATAGTATCATCCACTGTCACTCTTTTATTTACAGGCAATCCCTTACGGAACTCCACCGAAAGAGATAGAAAGATGTATTCATTCAATGAAAACGACTCCCAAAACTATTTCAAAACACTAGAGATATTTAGACTTACCGGTACCTTTCTCCGCATGCCAAACAAAATGCACAGGTTCCTTAGGTTACGAACAAATCACTACTGCAATTCCGGGTCTTACGATTCAAAAAAATTGTGTCAACTCTTTCCACTTGTCAGCAAAGTGACCCCGTTTCATACCCGTAGACAAACACAAAAATTAATGATCTTCCTGCAAAAAGAAAAAATCCCCCTTCCTCGATCAAGACCAGGGACAGAAAAGTTGGATGCTGGCCCAAAGAGAAATATCTGTCATTGCACAAAGCGGTGACCTCATGCGAGTTCCCCAGGGAGCAAGAAAGACACAGGTTCCCAAGGGAGGAAGAAAGGGGTTACTTACTCAGAGGTTCAACCTTAAAGAGGAGATCGTTGAGAAGTGGAAGAGTCCAAGAAAAATATTCCTTATTAATTTCATGTTGTGTTTATAATGCAAATCTCAAAATTTTGGAATAGTTGAATATCACTATGGATTTTTTTTCTTCTCCAATTGATTTTTCTATTTGGTAGTTTTAGTGGTGGTTATTTTACCTGACTGCTAAGAAAGCATAAGTGCTTGTTAGTAAGCAACCAGATGGCCATCAGCTTTAGGTCCTCTCTGAGGGACCTGGTAATGAGGATTAATACCTTACCAAAAGGCACTAGCGCATCGCCTAGGTTTTGAACCCGGGTCACCGGTTTACGAGACCACTGCTCTACCGACTGAGCTATCGCGCCTCCTACATGTGCCTGTTATGGTACACAAATCAGTGAGATGGAGAGGGATGGGACTGTGGTCTTTAGGCAAGGTGTCATCACAGACAGGAAAATGAGATTGTGGTCATTGCGGAAGCTAAAGAGAGGAAGAGGGGGGATAGGTAGGAGATCAAGACAAAGGAAAGGAATGTGGAGAGGTGGGATGAGGATTCCATGACATTTGCTCCGGCGACAATTGCTTCGCTGTAAATTTCATACACTAATCGAATGGCTAACTTCAACCTTGGATTCATTCAACACTATACCCTACCCTAAACCTAACCCTACACCTAACATAAAACCCTATTGAAACCCTAACCCTTACCCTACATCTTAGACGAAATAAAGACCGGAGCAATTGTCGCAGGAGCAAATGTCGTGTCACCGGATCAAGAGGGGGAAGGGAGGGGTGAAAAGAGAAGAGGAGGGTAAAGGGGGGCAGGAGGAGTGAGGAGGGGGAGGAGTGAGGAGGGAGTGGGTTGAGGAGGGGGAAGGAAGAAGGAAATGCACTGCACAATGTGACAGGTGTGTACATGTATGTGGTACTTGAGAATAGAAAGAAGGGCTGGGAAGATAAATTTGTTTAAAAGTGGGAGAGGGAGAGTGAGAGTAAGAGTGAGAGTAAAAGAGAGAGAGAGAAAAAGAGAGAGAGAGAGAGAGAGAGAGAGAGAGAGAGGGAGAGAGAGAAATAGGCTGACAGGAAAACAAGAGACTAGAGAGGGATGAAAATAAGGAAAGTAGGGAGTGGGAGAGAGAGGGAGACGGTGGGACAATGAGGGAGAGAGAGAGAGAGAGAGAGAGAGAGACAGGAAGTGAGAGAGGGAGGGGGGAGAGAGATTATAATTGCACATAGAGGAAAGGAGGAAAAGGCACATAAAACATTGATGATGTTTAGTAACATCCCAAAGTAAGTGAGTGAATAAGAAACAAAAGTGACAGCAAATGGCAAATTATTGAGGTCCCCTCAGACCGGTAAAATATAAATACTACTTGACCAATGTTTCCTGTTTGCAATGATGCTTCCTGAACGAATATCATATTCACTGACATAAATCATACCATGGATACACAATTGAACAAGGTTCTTCAGTTGCTATGGCAACCTTGGACTGTCTACATCACAAGTGACAGGATACAGGTATTTTCTGCCCTCAAGCTCTCACTGCCTTCAAACTGACCCATCTTTGGAAAATGAGGGTGAAAGGAAATAAGTTATAATATAAGTCCCTCGCTGTAGAATGTAAATGGAAGCACATGATTTTTCAAAATGGCATTTGTGATGTGTAAATGGGCCTAATATATATGTTCTTCATGTCACGACACCTGTATTACATTGTAGTAAAACAATGACATGCAGGAGGGGGATCAGAAATTATGTTTTAAATAATGCTAGCTCATCAATCATGTTGTCCATTGAGAGAAAGAAGGATGCAAGCTCCTCTACTTCTACACAGACTCAATGCCTTTCTGGCTCTGAAAGGACAATGTATTTCAAGAATTTGGATAATTAAGGGCAGAGAGAGGGAGAGAGAGATGGATGGAGAGTAGACTGAGAAGTCCAATTTAAGCAAGGAACAACAGGATACATGGGTCTCTTTAAACTGCGGTTGTCATTTAATATAAGACATCCCATTTCCTGCCCTTTTTCAAGCCCACTTTAAGAATGTCACCAGGCGATTTGGTGTCTTGTTAACAGAGAATATGACAAAATTAATACAGAACACACAGTTAACAACTAAATTATTCATACCCCTTGTAAAATTGATGCTTGTGTGTTTTTATAATGCAAGAATGAAAGGCGGACAGGTTAAATACTTTTAGAGGCAAGCTTTAATACGTCGCATTCTCAAGAAAAATAAATCGGGAAAATTTTTTTTTTTTTTTTTGAAGTGTCATAGGGGCATTAAGTCTGTATGAATGTACATGAGATAATGCCCAAACAGATATACACCTGTATTGTCCGCCAAAAGCCACAAAGGGGGTTTATATGAGTTGATAGAGAACAATGTATAAAAAGAAAGCAATATCATTAATTAAGATCTATGTAGCCCCACCACCTCTCCTCCCATACCCCCCTCCCCCCAAAGAAATGCATGAATATTAAAAATTAATTTTGGGTGTGAACAATTTGTAAAAATATACATGTAGAAAAAGTGATTATGCCTACACGGGTTCGTGAAAATGTGTTCTTACTCCGTGATTTTGATCAGTGCTGAACATGATAGATTCTGGTTTAAAATATTATATGAATGCAGCCCCATTGTAATAACATATAAGATGTATACTGCTAATTGGTAAACACAAATCAATAAACACGATCGCAAAGACGCAAAGACTAAAACAAATCAACCATTGACACGTGTGAATATTACAATGACATAACATGATCCCAATATGATTTCTACTGGATATACTACAGCTAATGAAATCGCTCCATAGACTACTACAACCAATACCGGTAGCTTGTTTAACAACATGTTCACCCAATTTTGATGCATCGTAGTTAAAAATAGACTTGGGAAAGGAAAAAGGGGTGGATTATATTTCTCTTTTTTTCTTCTGAGGCACCCCTGTTGAGAGATTCCCAAAAGGTCACTATCCCAAAGTTGAACAGGTGTAGAAGATCTCGAGGTATGACTTAACACTGCGTAAACACTGACTCATATCATGTTACAGTTTGTAAAGATAAACTTAAATTAGGCCCTTTTAAACCACCCAAACACCATTTTGAAAATTGTCGACTTTTTAATAAAAACTACAGGGAAAACCCTTAAAAACCTGTTCACTAGCTCGAGATTGCTAAATCTCCCGCTATTTGAACTATCCTGATCGCAAACTTTCCAGCTAATTTGCGTCTTCATCAGCCCGAATTTACAATCAGTGGGATATTTGGTCGGGATTGTCGTCCCAAGATATCGTGGGATAGTTTGCAAAATATCCAGCTATTTGTCCGGTGCGTCTTCACCAGACCGAGTGCTGAGCAAAATATCTCAAGCTAATTTCTCAAGGTCAAGTTTCACGTTTCGAGGTCGAATCTCGAGCTGATGAAGACGCGATTTGTATCTTCTAGATTATTCCCCAAATCAGAGATAGCGGGCTATTTGGCAATCTCGAGATGATGAGAACGCACCTATTCTGACTGAGAGTCATGTGACCAAAAAGCGGAATCATTCACCAATGTTTCGAGAGCAGACATTTACACTGCAAAAATCAGTGAAATTTAAACAAATAAAAAACCACATTCCAGAGGTGGGATTTTTTTTTTCAATTTTGGTTTAGCATCCTGTTTTGCCTGTAATTGCTCAGTAACTTCCAACGAACCAACCGGAATGTGAGAAAAATCAATGATTTTTGCTTGCAGTGTAAACGCAACTAAAGCTAATAATCTTTTAATAGTGATTCTGATAGTTAAAACTACATCATTGCCCATAAAATTGGAATAAATCTTGTTTACCTCTTTTAAAGATGTGATTGCGAGAACATGATATAACGTTACTTGATAAAGTTTACCTCTTCTCCAAAGTTTATTGATTAATGTAAAGAGTCATAGAGGTTGATCATTAAAGTTCTGAGAAGACTTCATGGAAAAGAGGAGATAAAAAATATATTCCAACTTTATTGGCAACAACTATATGCAGGATATATGTAATTAGAATTGAATTGAAGTGCACCACTTACTATGGATTATCAGGATCTTGGCTTCTAAGTACATATTCATATAAATTATATCATGAGGAATGTAGTCTCAGTTGGTAGGGGGAGGGGTTAAAATGTACCCTGGCACTAACCCCCTCTCCCTCCCGGTGTTATTGTCAGGAAGGGGAGATTTAAGGGCCATTTAATATTGATCCCTTGCCCTTTCCCATATATACAAGATATGTAAAGAGGGGGGGGGGGGGGGGGGGGGG
>BEXV01002066.1:42594-53035 GCA_003118195.1 Hemicentrotus pulcherrimus | reverse complement strand
CATTCGGTTTTACGGAAGTGGACTAGCCCCTCCGATAGTATAGGAATATTTGGCACTGGAAAAAAGTAGGGTCAGCACCGCAATTGAGGTGCTATCTCTTGAAATAAGGTGCTACGACCTTAAGTGAGAACAGAAGTAAAAAAAGAGTCTGAGCTAAGGAAAAGCAGAGCTAAACCTTGAAGGCGGATACACCGTATCCAACCAGAGATAGTCTGATGATAGCGATGTCGAGTGAGAATTTTAGTACAGGGCTAAGGTCAGTACTGGGCTGAGGAAAGTATAGGGCTAAGAAAACCGAGTGTGAAAAGCACTTATGAGCATTTAAGGAAAGAAAGAATTTGCTGTAAGTCCAGCGTTTGAGATTGTATGTATGATGAGTAAGTATGTACTATTGACCTATGTATTAAATAATGTGGCAAATGTTACAATATAAATGATCTCAATATCTAAGCGAGTACACCACTCTATATACTTGATGTACATAGGGAATTTTTTCAGACCAAGGATGTGTATCGCCATCTATTTTGCAAGAAGCTTGAAACATGAAACATAAAGCATACACTGCAGGTGTTGTACTTTAGAGGCTTTTCGGAGCATATCTAATAATCCTTGTGGACAGGATGTGAGGGTGTGGAGCAACGTTACAAATTTAAATTGATCCCTCTGGTCCATTGTCATGCGACAGCCAGATCAGGCGCTAAATAGCAGCTCTCTCTATAGGCCTGTTTTCATCGACTTGACTTTGCCAAATAACTCGCTATTTCAGACTCGGGATATTACTTTGAAGCTCGAAATTGCGTCTTCACCAAACTGAAACGCTCATCAAAAACTAGCTCAGACAGGTGCAGCACATTAGTCCGCTAAATTCCAAAAAGCAGGATCTTCTGGAAACAATACCAAGATTTCTCGGGATATTTTCTCGACCAATTATCGCCCTTATTGCAACTGCGAGCTGATGAAGACTCAAGTTAACTGGCAAATTTGCGATCGGGATAGTTAAAAGAGCGGGTTATTTGGCAAAATCGAGCTGATGAAAACAGGCCTTATTATGATCTAAAAACTATACAGGGAAACATTGTAGTAAATGGATTGTGCCTAAATGTTGATGGTATATTATTTCAGCACACATCAACAAGTATGACACATCAGTGTAATTGGATATTTAAATCCTGTTCTCCGTACACTGGTAATGTGAAAGAAAAAGTTATGTAAACTGTAGTTTTATCCAATGCTCTTAAGAGACTAGCCTGATAACCTAAATTGTCATCTCTTTCGACGAATCAAAATGGTTTCTAAGCTCAGCACTATTGTCCTTTGGCAAGATATTAATCCAAATTTGCCCATGTCAAAAATACTTTTCTGTTTGCAGGAGCTATTTCAGGATTTGGGGTTGTATAAATTTGATTTTCTCACTGTGATAATAAAGCTTTTTTTAAATAATTGTTTTAAACAGAGTTCTTTTGCAGCTTTCCAGAGCTAAAACCCTCATCGCTCCTGACTTTTTTTTTTTTTTACTGCCCCCGATATGTCTAGGCCTTGTGTATAACATCCTTAATCTCTACAAATACATTCATATAAGGTTGAGTTAGGGCATGAACATATTCCTCAGAAATAACTTTCCACAACAAAGTTTTTCCAGTTACTGTACACAACAACTATTCAAGCTGAATCTAAATAAAGTTTACCCAAACCCCTTCAAAGTATATCCTTCATCTCGATTCTCTGCAAATATATCAATATAAGATAGCAATTGAAGTACATAAACATATATCTAAAACAAATATCCTTCCACCTTTAAAAAAGCTTTTGCAAGTGATTGTACAACAACTGAATCTAAATACAGTTTACCATAAGCCCTTCAAAGTATATCCTTTAATTCCACAAATAGAAGTTAGTACTTNTATTAATCCAAATTTGCCCATGTCAAAAATACTTTTCTGTTTGCAGGAGCTATTTCAGGATTTGGGGTTGTATAAATTTGATTTTCTCACTGTGATAATAAAGCTTTTTTTAAATAATTGTTTTAAACAGAGTTCTTTTGCAGCTTTCCAGAGCTAAAACCCTCATCGCTCCTGACTTTTTTTTTTTTTTACTGCCCCCGATATGTCTAGGCCTTGTGTATAACATCCTTAATCTCTACAAATACATTCATATAAGGTTGAGTTAGGGCATGAACATATTCCTCAGAAATAACTTTCCACAACAAAGTTTTGCCAGTTACTGTACACAACTATTCAAGCTGAATCTAAATAAAGTTTACCCAAACCCCTTCAAAGTATATCCTTCATCTCTAATCTCTGCAAATATATCAATATAAGATAGCAATTGAAGTACATAAACATATATCTAAAACAAATATCCTTCCACCTTTAAAAAAGCTTTTGCAAGTGATTGTACAACAACTGAATCTAAATACAGTCTACCGTAAGCCCTTCAAAGTATATCCTTCAATTCCACAAATAGAAGCTAGTACTTAATTAAACAAGGGCCTATATGTAAATGTACACTAGAGAAACAACCTTTCACAATTTTTATAAAGGGGCCTTCACAACCAAGGTCAATTTTTGTCAATGCTAGTTGTACTTTCTGTTTGATAACATAACAAATTAGAGGCACCAAAAGTAAGGGGCCTACCAAAACTCTATACTGCTTTTAACACAGATTTTCCAATCATGAGTTTGATTACATTGCCATTTTCAAAGTTTTTTTTCTCAATTGAACACAGAATTAAACTGAGATAAAGAATCTTTAAAACCTTAAAAATTCTGCAAATAATATTTCTTTCACGTTGGTGGGGCCTCAAATATATTCCACTGTTTCCTGTCTGTACATTGAAAACAACAAACAATCCTCAAGGCATCAACATTTTCTTCATGTACGGTCTTATACCCCAGCAACACCGATGACGCCTACACCAGACCTAAATGATAGTTGACCTGACCCGAGGTGACCTAACCTGACCCGAACTGACCCTGATGGCCAAATCGTCCGTTTGGAACAAGAAGGACATTCAACGCATACCATATTACACAATCTGGCGGTGTGACTGATGTGTTAAAATGATGTCCAATAATTTTTGTTTTGTTTTTGTGAAAACTGTTTTACTTACCATTCTGTCTTCTATCCACCCTTTGAGGTCAAAGTTCAAAGTACCACCAAATTCGTTGGTAAGCTGCGTGGGGTCTATCCGAGCATGGAGTTCGGTGGTGCTGTCCACAAGGTCAATCTGAACGAGAAAGAGTTACGAAAACAAAACAAAATGAGGTGCATCAGTGACTTTTAAGATCCCTAGATGAGCGAAGACAGCGATAGGTAGTTCCTTGAGAATAATCCATGAGGGACAGAAGACGCGTCGGTGTCCGCAATCGGTCACCAGTGGGTCATCAAAGGCAACAAAATATATTCCAAGAAGGTGTATTGAGGTGGGGGAAGGATTCCTGACTGCCTTGTAAGGTGGTAAAGGACAGTCCCGAAAGTGTTTATAGGTCCAATTGGTACGGTGAGGGGACGTCAAAGCTCTTGAGGGGCAGTTACGAACAATAATAGAGATTTCCTGAGGGGGAAGCGCCTCAATTCCTTCCTTCCTTATTAATTCCTTCGTTAACCGTTTACTGTTACCCGTTTTTGTTCTTCAAACCTGGGTTTTGAATACCGCAGGTGCAAGGACAAGGGAACAGTCGTAGAACAAGAGGAAGATAAAGAGAGGAGATGAGAGAGAGAGAGAGGGGGAGAGAGTGGGCGTCCACTGCGATCTCCTAACAACCTATCTGTCTGTTGCTTTGGTCTCTGACTCATGTCCACACAGTGCTCTATTAAAACATTGTTCGGTAGACACACTCACTCGGTAGCGCACACTGCTGAACATGACTACACCTACCTACACGGTAGCTGCAAGCGCAGGCACAAAGGGGGACACGTGACGTCACCCATGTGCCTCATATCCCTTTTGGGATCTAGGGGAGGGGGGCAGCATCAAACTCTTTGGTCTGTTGGGACGGGCAAGGGGAAATCCAGTGCGCGGAACACTGAGCAGGAGTTCCTATCCCCTACTCTAGGATTACAAACCTTTATTTTGAGCAAAAGTTTAGATATCTCCAAAACAAAATCATTTTCCAAGGAGATTTTCTCATCTCTGCAGATTTATCTCCCCAACTATATGCATTTATATGTATGAATACATGTATTTAACATTCAATTTTACATACATATTCAATTTTACATACATATTCAATTTTACATACATATACTTGCCAATCTAGTATTAAATTGATCAAATGAGCGAAGGTGGTAAAGGGAATGGGTCTTGTACAATTGTCAAATAGTTCTTTTTTCTATCTTTTTCATAATGAAAATCAGCCCAACGGCTGATAAAATCAACCAGATTCAGAAAAGGAAAAATAATTGTACTGATATTTATAGCCCATTAATAATGTATTCATCAGAATGTCCCTTGCTTTACACAACACTACCAACAATAACAGATTGATTTCAAATCTTCCCTCTAATCATCAAACAGATTTGTTTTTTGCATGCATGAAATGTTTAGCAAATTTTGTGAGTTGTTCAGATTCATGAAAGTATCATGCTGAAAATTGATTGAAGCGAGTTTTGCAATCAGTGTAAATTTCTTGGTGCAAAATTTCCATGTCATAATAGGTTCTAGTTTTACAGTTTACACACAAACTCCATGGTCGGGTCTGCGAGCATGAAGACTAGTATCTGGCAGGATACTGGGGGCATTGGAAGGGGGAAATCAATGATTCGTCGGGTCACGTCACTCAGAAAGTAAGAAACCCTCTGAAAGCGTGCCGGATCTACAAACTTCTGGTCCCCCTACACCGCAGAACTGATAATGCTAGCTGTGCTAATGCTATATAAGATCAAGATGTATGTCTTTTTTTTTCTCAAGGAAAAATTATTGGCAGATCATGATAGCCTCTCGAGAATTTGCACTAGATGCTTGGAATAATCTGTTCCTTTCCATTTTGCCTTGCTTTGAGCTCTCTCCCCGATTTACCCCACCTCTAAATTCTCCCCTCTCTCTCTCTCTCTCGCTCTCTCAACAGGTTTACTAACATGAATTAAATTTTGTGCATTCATTTTGTTCTTGACGACACTGAAGCTTGCTCCAGCTTGTCCAACATAGCAATTAGTAATGTATGCAGACTGGTTTCCAAGTACTGTAGTTCATTCATTATTAATCATTAATAACAGGTTAATGCAATAACTTGCCACTATTGGTCCCAATAAAAAAACACCCATACATTTCAATATATATGTCAGTAAAACGGTCTCTTGCTTCCAGGTAATTTCTTTCATAATTTATTCACTTGACCTCTTTACCCAACTTAATCTCTAACATAAAGAAAACAAAATTTAAAGCCCCACTGCACTATTTATAGCTACTTGCGCCCTCTATATAGCAAACAATGCCTAACTGGTGCCTGTTGGTCCTGCATGATCCTCTCTTTCTTATGTTAATTGAGAGCTGATTTGATGAGATAACCACCTGTCAGTGACCATGCAGGGAGGTCTAATCCCTCCTGGCCAAACTAGTACAGACAGGCTTTAAAACTGATACAGGAAATACCAACCTTGAATTTGAATTCATCCTTGAGTCCTTTGAAGCGCATCTCTGAGAAGGTCTTCTGGAGGAAACCTCTGGGTTTGATGACGTACACGCCTTGGATGATTCCGGGGAAGTAGCCCTGCTGTAAGAAGCATAAGGAAATAGGTGGTCCAAGCTCATCAGAGAGTGTTTAGTGGTTAGTATGGTATGGCACTGCAGATAGCATCAATGAGGCAGTTAGTAATTAGTAATTGTTATACTGTATATCATTTCATTTCAAGACACATCTTATTTGTTTGTATGTATGTTTGTTGTCTTGATTTGAGTATTGTATAATGTTTAGTAATAAATATATTTCATAATTTTTATTATAAAAAAAGGGTCAAACTTTATATCAGGATTATGTTTCCTTTCAGGTTGCATTTAATGCCCTTGTCAAATATGTTATCAATGTGTATTTTATGTTATATAGTTGATGTTATATGAAATGTTGTCTTTTTAACTGAATGAAATGAAATTTAATTGAATCAAATTGAATTGATATTATTAATTACAGTAAATCATGATTAATGAGGCAGTAAGTAGTTTTTTTTACAATGCACACTTTTTGATTGGTGCTACATTAATGAAGCAGTTTCTATACTATTTTGCTGGTGCTAAAATCATAATTAAATCTTGGTTAAGGGGGAAGTTTGTAATTTCTATAGCACAGTTCAAAATATTCATAAAGAAAGATTAATGTGTTTCAAGCTTATTAGGAAGGGTTGAGTGGTTTAATAGTATGGCACTACAGACAGCATTGATGAGGCATTTGATTGATTGACTGCTTAATTGATTTATTTATTTACCAACAACAATACAGCAATTTATTTCATACACTGATATTTACATAATACAAGTAGAGAAACTATTTGTTTGTAAAAGGGGCAAGATAATAGCACATGTACTAGTCGAGCCTAACCCTGTACAAGTTTTATTTCTACACTCTATAGGCTCTTACCGCTAAAGAACATTGGAAGTGCATCTAAAGAGATGCCAGTACTGTGCTAAAATGCTATATTAATCTACATGCACAATTCAATTTCACAATACTAAATCAGTCACACGACATTTAAAGAATTTTAAAAAAAATGTGATTATTTTCTCTAGATTAGAATAGTGGGTTAATATCTATGGAAGATGACAATTAATGAGTGTGAAATTATAAAAGACGCAGAAATGCAAAGATATTTTGAAAAAAGAACTGCTCATTTTTATCCCATCAAATGTGAATGAGCAGAGGGGCATAAGAGTTGAAATTTGATGTGGCTGCTATTTGTAAATACGTCCCAATTAGTTATTATCATTTTTTTGATAATAATAACATTCTGGATTTACATAGCACTTAATACATGGACA
Organism: Hemicentrotus pulcherrimus; assembly: GCA_003118195.1. Classification (NCBI taxonomy): domain Eukaryota; kingdom Metazoa; phylum Echinodermata; class Echinoidea; order Camarodonta; family Strongylocentrotidae; genus Hemicentrotus; species Hemicentrotus pulcherrimus. Next base: position 46,068 of record BEXV01002066.1, on the reverse strand, counting down.
ATGACTCTAAATGCTTTACAGATATATATGTACAGTGAAACCAGCTTATAAAGACCGCTCAAGGGAAACATGAAAAGTGGTCTATACAGGCAGGTGGTCTTTATGTACAGGTTCCTTTAGTACAGGTTTCAATGAGAAACAATTTTTAAGGGAAACAATGTGGTCTTTCTATACAGTGGGTTGCTAAAGCAGAAGCAGGTCTGCCTGTATTATATACTTCTACCAGTAGTGAATAACAAATATACACAATCAATATATGCTTGAACAATAGGACAGAGATTTATTTTAAGGTTATGGACAAAAGCCAAACGTTAAAAGCTATCCCTTAAAGCAGGCCTTTCGCATTCTGTAATTTGACCTTTACGTACAATGGGAAGAACATAAATGTGTAACGTCATAGATTTTACCTTCAATTAATCAAAGAGAGAAAATCATTGCCAATGGGAGCTATTATACAACCGCAAATTTAAAGACGCATGAAACTTCACAAACTTTGTGTGTGGTACAGGCTGGTGAAAGCTTCGTGCCGCAGGACGATTGAGTTAACAATATGACGCTGAAAATGTAGCATATGAATTGTGAAAGTTGCTAGCCTTGAAAATGGCCATTGTTATCAAGTTCTCTGGTTTTACAGAATTCAGTTGGCTTTTAGTTGCAGTGCTTTCTGTAATATAAAAACAGTGAAGCAGAATATTTTGTCATCATAACAGCACTGCAGTACCAAAGTGTATTCTAGGGGTGATTTACGATCAAGTGTACTTTACTTTAAGGTCTGTTTGACAGAAAAATGTCCTTACTATGAATCAATATTTCCATACCACAGAAAGATGATTAAATCATGAGTCTGTTCCGTCTTTTTTTGTTTTTGCTTGCTGTACGATTTTCATGAATATGGAACCCCCTCTTTTATAAGCCCTGGACCCATGGCCCCAGTCTGCCTTTAACAAGGTTTTTATAATAATAATACATGTATTGGCAATTCATTATTTATTAAAGTTTGCTGATTGATTTTCCTATGATCCCCCCTCTCTGGGCCATTAATTGCCATTTACAGGCAATTAACACCGATCCAACAATGACTAATATTATGTGCTTAGTATTATTTTTATCAAAGAGTTAATCCATACACCTGTTTTTATGTATGTTTTGATTTTGTTTGTATGATTCTCTGTTGGTTGGTGCCTTCTGCTTTGTTTTATATGACATTCTTTTGCTTTTCAAAGGTATGTCGGAATTGTGCCCCTTTGAAATGTGGCAATCTTTTTGTGTTTGCTCGGCAGCAATTTTTGAAACATGTGCCCTCTCCCTTTCTGTAACATTAAGTCACATAATTCTGGATCCGGCACTGACTGTGACCTGAGTGTAACAAATGATGTTCATAAAAGTTAGGTTCACACGACACTCTACAAACTTTAAGTTTTAATAGGTTGTGGTGTTAAAGTTATTTTGTAGTTTGGGACCGTGTGGACACACTCNAATATGCTAGGTGATCAACCTTTTCTGGTCGATTCCACACTGTTTCTTTCACAATGCAATCGCATGACCACTACTCAACTTCATCTTTAATTATACAAGTATAGAAAATATTTGTAGGTAAAAGGGGCTAGATAATAGCACATGTGCTAGTTGAGCCTAACTCTTTACACGTTTACCGGTATTTCTACACTCTATCCTCTCTTATTAGTGCTACCATCATAATTAAATCATGATTAATGATGCAGTTAGTAATTTCTAAACTACAGAGGGTTTAGTCAATATTAGTACGGCACTGCCAAAAGCATGAACGAAGCAGTAAGTGAATTCTACACTGTATGTTTCATTGGTGCTAATCATATTAAGCTAATCATGACCTGTTTAGCCAGTTGAAGTTAAAGAAGAACACTGAATTCCCAGAACTATAATGATTCATTGGTATGAAGCAAGATGACAACTTCCTACTGGTCAAACCCTACAGACAACCACACTGTTTAGAGTATACCATGTACACAATCAGACATTGTATATGTGTGTGACATTAGTTGGCTGTGGCACTCCAGTATTTGTTCTATACATCAACAAAGGCTGCACATAAGTTAATCCACTATCTGCCACTCTCTACCAAGGACAAGTACAAGAATGAAGCATAATTTCCTTGACATACACTCTGTACTGGTATGTGCTATTATCGCTAAGCAAACCTTGGAAATGCAACTATATAGAGATGCTAGCGCTATACTAAAATGCCATATTTATCTATATTCACAATTCAATTTTACAATATTCAATCAGCCACATGAAATTAATTTTTTTTTTTTAAAGTGTGATTATTTTCTCTAAATTAGAAAAGTATGTTAATATCTATGGAAGATAAACAATGTATGCAAAATTATAAAAGACTCAGAAATGCAAAGATATTTTGAAAGAAGGAACTGCCAATGTTTATCTACCATGTGAATTACCATGAGGTAATCAAATGTGAATGAGCTGAGGGGTCTAAGAGTTGAAATTTGAAATGAATTCTACCAAGGTGTCATGGTGGAGCGTGTGTGTAGCGCTTTGTAACTGCAAGGAAAAGGCGCTACATCAAATATCTTTTGGATTAATAATAATAATAATAATAATAGTGGGTTCTTGTATAGCGCTCATGTCAGTCAGATTTGACCCTCCTGGCGCTCCAGATTATTACCCTGGCTTTGGGTTGGATGGTATAGTGGTTCTTTCACTTGACTCTCAATCCAAGGAATGAGGGTTCAATTGCCAGCCCGGCACTAACGTCCTTTGGCAAGACAAATTTCATATTTGCCACTCTCCACCAAAGTGCAAATGGGGTACCTAACAATTGCTGAGGGTAATTATAATTGTAGGGCCCGAAAGAAAAGCAATATTAATCCTGATGTGGCTATCATGTGTAAATAAGTCCCAACAGTTATTATCATTTTTTGATGATAATAATATTCTGGATTTACATACCGCTTAATACATGGACGATGACTTTAAATGCTTCACAGATATATATGTACAGTGAAAGCTGTTTATAAAGAGCGCTCAAGGGAAACATGAAAAAGTGGTCTTTATAGGCAGGTAGTCTTTAAGTACAGGTTCCTTTAGTACATGTTTCAATGAGAAACTATTTTTAAGGAAAACAAACAATGTGGTCTTTCTTTACAGTGGATTGCCAAAGCAGGTTTGCCTGTATTATATACTTCTACCAGTAGTGAATAACAAATATACACAATCAATATACTGTATGCTTGAACAATAGGACAGAGATTCATTTTAAGGTTATGGACAAAAGCCAAACATTTAAAGCTTTCCCTTAAAGCAGGCCTTTCGCATTCTGTAATTTGACCTTTACGTACAATGGGAAGAACATAAATGTGTAACGTCATAGATTTCACCTTCAATTAATCAAAGAGAGAAAATCATTGCCAATGGGAGCTATTATACAACCGCAAATTTAAAGACGCATGAAACTTCACAAACTTTGTGTGTGGT
>BEXV01002066.1:18004-30851 GCA_003118195.1 Hemicentrotus pulcherrimus | reverse complement strand
AAAGCATCGCTTTGAACCAAAACTTGATAATGAATCACAGTTCATTACTAACGTGTATGTTGGATCGTAGACAAAACTGTACAACTGGAAGGGGCTTATCATGAGTGCGCACCTGATGACTGGCCAGCTGTCACCTAAGCTGACACAAAACGTATGTCAACAGACCTTTTAAACACTATTTTTTAAAATATGTTTCTTCATACCATACTTTTTCCACAAGTGTCTGCACGTTTTGCTATATGATGATTCTTACAATGCCATTTTTGTTTCATGAGTTTCACATTACCTTTTTTGTAGTGTGAACAGAATATTTGTGTATACCATCTCATGTCTGAAAGGGCCCTTAACTGAGGAAATTTAGCTTAACGCTTGAGCTTGTTGTAGTGCACAGAACACATCCTGTTTCCACCCTAGTCGTAAGGATCAAAGGAGTGAATGACCATGGGGGCGACACTCTCACAGATCAGGTACAAGCGAGAATGCTTGTCAATTTTCCCCTCCTTGTTAGAGTCTTGACTGACAAACCATAAATGCAACTTTTGACCTTTACGGTAATTGTGAAGCACAATTGTGCCCCCTTTTTGTTAATGCTATGTGCAAGGTTTATTTGAGTGTATTTTGCTTTTTCTTTTTCATCATTTTTTTGCAATATGATTTGGGTTTAGCAAACGATACCAAAATACCCCTGATCTACCCTGCAAGACTCTTAATACAAAGAAGCATTTGAAGATTCACCATATACCAAAATCATAAAATGAAATGTTGTATCAAGAAACTACTTTGAAGAGGTCAATTGACGTGACAGCTGGCCGATCACCAGTGCGTGCTCACAATACAAGTAAGCCCTGCCGCCGAGTGGTACAACTTCCATATGAGAGTGATGCAACGTGAAATGGTCATTATAACAAATGATAAGCAGACAAATGCGTATTAGAACTATTGTCATATTGGATAGTAGACAAACTGGTTGTAGACAAAACTGCAATTCATAATGTGAAAACTAATTCATAATGTAAAAACTATTTTATTCATTTATTTATTTCATTTCCAGGAACATATTAGGAGTATAACAATAAAAAAGAATACATGAAAACGAACTACAATAATAAATACAATAACAGGAGAAGAAAAAAGCCAACAACAAATGCCTGTGGATTATCAAAAGAAATTGAGCTTCTGAAGGAGGCTCTCCTCATTAGTTAATAGTATAATATATAATTATACACAAATATAGTAATATACATAAATATACATATTATTATATTACATAAGATATAATGATATTATAATTAAAAACAAAAAATGTTTACCTTGGTATCCTGACGAGGTAGGTCATGAGTCTGACGAAGTCTTCATCTCGGACCAGGTTGAACTTGGGACACTCGGGCATGTTGATGATGGGATACCCCTCCTGAGTCTTACCACCTATGAATCAAAGAGAAAGAAAAGGATAGAATGTGATTATTATTTATTTTTTAACAATCTAGTGAAAGTGAAATGGTGAAAAGATACATCAATGATCAATAAAGATGGACTGGCCTGTATTCTTTTTTTTTCTCTCTCTCTCTCTCTCTCTCTCACTCTCTCGCTCTCTCTCCCTCTCTCACTCTGTTCCTGTTTTTCAACCTCACCTCCGTGTACCTAACCTCTACTTTTCATCTTTATCTCTTCCCTCTGAAGTCCCTCGATCCCTCCATCTTTCTCTTTTTTCTTTATCTCTTCCCTCTGTCCTCCCTTCCCTCCTTCCTTCAGCCCCCACCTGGCCCTCTATCTTTCTCTCCCCCTTCCTCTCTCCACTCCACCCCCCCCCTCTCCACCTTTCTCTCCCCTTCTCACCATCTCACTCTCTCTTTTTTCAAGGTACATTTATACATGTACTGCAAGCAAACCCCAGAATTATCAAACGCTGATGGTTTCTTATGGATTCCTGCAATAGTCTAAATTGCAATAAAAAAAAAATACTATGGTTTTTAAAAATGGTGTTTGGGGCTGTGTAAATGGGCCTTCTATCCCCCCCCCATCCCTTCCCCCTCTTTATCTCTCCCTCTCTTCCTCCTGATCCAATTATGGGTCTAAACTCCACACTGCAAGGGTTCTGTGCAATAATGAGATTTTTTTCAACGGCGACATCTGCCCTCGAGAAATACACTGTACATACATGTAAATGCATACCCTATAGACAGACGGCGAGACAAAATCATTTTGTAAAAGTATTAAATGTACACTACTTACAAGCAATCTTCGTTGTAAAAGCTTAACAGAGATTTATTGTATGGACCTATCGTAATTAAAAAGTTATACAAATTGAGAGAATAAAATGGGTACTACATAATATCAATTTGCACTAAATTAATTTATGTCTGGCTCTCTGCAATATCAGATGGTTATCGATGAATTGAAATCTGCTAAATAAATCCATCCTCATAAGTAAATGCTGATTAATTGAAGTTTCATTAGTATGATATTTTAATGCTGTAACTAAATTCATCTGATTCTGAATTTCAAACAAATAATCAAATACATAAGTTCAAACATATATTCCCACACAGACAAATATTCAAACACATTCTTAATATATAACTTTACTGAAATATATTTTGATTTCAAGCATCAATGAAAAAAGAACTTATATTTTGATTTGAAACTTTTGAAGTGTCTACTATGACAGCCTATCCTTAAAGCAAGTGTTTTGCACAATTTGCTTGGATTTTAATTTCTCTTGTAATTCAAGAGTTGTTTATCATAACCTTGTATGTAAATATTACCCATCTTCGTCTACTTCCTTTTTGGAAAATGAATCTTGCTGGCATTCTCAGCGGTGTTTGGAGAAACTCGTATTTCAGGATGTAGGGAAGGAAATAATCCGCTGAGAGCTGAGTCATTTGATAATTTGTTAATAATCATCCAAACAATATAAAAACATACCGTGCTTAAAAGTTGACAGGAGCCGAGAAATGTGAAGCTTATTCATGATGCCTTCTTGAATTCAGCTCAATGGCATAAGAAATTTTATTGAAAAAAAATCATTCCTCACAGAAATTACAGTTGTATCCCCAATTTTTTGTTTGTGTGTGGGGGTGACATGCTTTCGAGTAATAGCAATTTCCAGCAGATTGTATCCTTCTCTATCTCTCCTCTCCACTTCCCTACTGCTGTTTGTATGTATTATGATATTTATATGTAATATCTGATTGTTATTCTCGCTGTATGTTTTCCAATTGGTCAAATAAATAATAATAATAAATACTAATGTTCCAATTAACCCGTTTTTCATTACTTAAAATAAATATCAAATGGTATTTAGAGAGCTCTCTCGATCTTTCAGGAAACAGTTAGCAATCTTAATCGTACACTAACTGAAAAAACCTAAATAAATCACTCTTTGGAGCAAGAAGACATTAACTCTGTATTCAGATATTTCAACAAGTAATGGCCTTCTGGCTCCAAACAGATGAATTAATGAATAAATAAATAAATGAATAAATGAATGAATTCATTTTGCATTTTTTCAACTTTGTCCATGTACACTTTGTCCATATTTTCACAAAGTGACGGTAGTGAATAAAAATCGCACACAATTTACGTGCAGATTTTCCTCACTACAGTCACTTCGTGAAAATAGGAACCACTTGGTAATGCAGATATTTAAGAGCACAAACTTTGGTATTTCTAATTCATACATGTAATAATTCAGGAAATTTGAGTAATTAGGCACTCGATCTCACTGTATATGCTAGAGAAAAATGAATGATATCTAGCAATTACTTTCACTTGCAATCACGTTCACCTTTCAAAACAATGTAATTGTACAGCAGTAGGCCTTTTGTTTAATCGGGCAGACATTTCATTTGTTTTTCCAGGGACCCGACGCCAGATTGTACAGCTTGGACTAAAAACAAACAATTTCTACAGCTTATGGATTCTAGTCTTGCTCTGAGGCAAAAAGCATTATTTGTTAGCTAATGAAAGCTAATATGAAATATAGAATCGCCATCTCTGGTGATTGAAGAGATGTCTGATTTTGTCTGATTTCATTCAAACTTTAACCAGTATGCTTCTCTGATTTTTCTGCTTTCTTCTAGAGTAGTTTGCTATCAATGTCGGAGTGAATGTTCTATACAGAATTTTGACATTTAGTCTGTTTGGAGCCAGAAGGGCGTTAACTCATATACCATAATATAGGGAGGTACCTGCTATTTTGCAGGGTTACCGGTATGTCTACCGTTACAGTTCAAAACTGTTCAAAATTATACGGCAGACAGTTTTCAAAATGTTTAATTCCAATTATAAATATCTTGATAATCAAACAGGTGATGGGCTTGTAAAAGTCATGGGATTCCTGACCGACCTAAAGGTTTATAATTATGACCGCATGATGAGCTAAATCCAGAATTTTGTTTCGAATCTGAAGCAAAGATACCAATTTCCTTTAAGGCACTTCAGGCCCTCAACAGACGATTTGAGTTTAACCAACTTTCCCTCTCCAGAACATTAATCTGCATAGAGACGACGTAGGCCTATTGGTTTGGATCAAGGATATGAAATCAGCTGATCGAAAGACTGATACCACATTCGTACCCATGTTTCAATATCAAGTTAATCCTATCTGGCTATATGTAGGATTAAAGATTACAAAAAATTTTGCCAGGACAGAACATTATATAAACTAATCTTCAACTAAGTTATCTAATAAAATTTGTAGACTTCTGAGAAATATTACTACCCGGTATTGTCTACAGCTTAAACAGCTGAACATGAAAAAAAAAAAACAACAATACAAAATTTAAATTTTCTTTTTGAATGAGTGGACAGAAGCATTGTTTAATAACTTGTTAAATTTAGTTTAGCATCTACCAAATAAAAAAAAATGCATGTAAACTACCAAAAATTATAAGATGTTTTTATTAATCTTTAATGTAGTGTTTAAATGATGTTTCTAACAGTGTCAATAACAGAATCAAGAATAAAATATAAAAAAAATTAAAAGATTTATGATCAAAGTTCCATAGTTTTAATGATTTGAAGTAAAAACTGGTTAAATACATCGTAATCATATACTGTATGTTATATTCATTATCCTATATCCTACTATCCTATACTGATTTTTAAGCATTGTTAATGTTGTTGTCGTTGTTGGTAATAGTTTAATGGCGTTCATTTAGTATTAAATATATACGCCATATATTCAGTTTTATATTAAGAAAATCAGTTATACTTAAGAAAACTGAGAATAAAGATTTGTAATGACATAATTAATTAGTCAGTAAGGCAATTTATTAGGAGTCTTTGGATGGTTTACAACTTTGTGTTTCTGCTTGTTTAAGCATCTGAATCTTCCCTCTCATATCTTCATCAATGATTTTAGTCTGAAAAGTGAACATTTCCAACCTACCATAACCTGTTAAGGTATACATGGAAGTCAAAGGACTACATCACCTGTGACGTCAGAAAATATCAAAAATTCCACAAAATGTACCCAGGGGCTTGATCGATTGCCATAAGTTCTGACACACACCACTCTAGATGTTTACCCGCTCATCCGTCATACTTGGGTACTTAAGTCAACTTTGCACTTCATATTTCCTTTGTTTGGAACCAAAGGAGCGTTAATGCATACATATTCAACTCTTTCAAAACAATCATTTCCCAATCAAGTTTAATTCAGAAGAAAATTCAGTTTTTGTTTTATGACTATATTGTATTTGATGCCAGGAAATAAAAAAAAAAAGAAGAAAGGAAATACATATTAAAATCTTTGAATTGGAAACATGTTGAAAGATTCAAAATCATTGTTTTTCTATCAGATTTTGCCAGTTTTCAACTTTTGATAACATTCTTGCCAATGTTTATTGTTTTCAGACTCTTTTATTTTAACAATGTAGCAATTAAAAAAAAATATTATTGTTGCCAAAAGGTAATCGATTAAGCCTTAGAAATAAATCCTGAGCTGAAAGAGTTTACCCAGAGTGAACGCCCTTGCGGCTCCAAACAGACGACCTGTCCTCATCACTCTAAATCTTAAAGGGATCCGGTAACTTTGTCTCAGATTTTGAAACAAAATTCTGGATTTAGCACATAATGCAATGATAATTATAAACCTTTAGGTCAGTCAAGAACCCCATGACTTTTACAAGCCGATCGCCTGTCTGATTATCAAGATATTTATGGTTGGAATTCCAAATTTTGAAAACCGTTCGCCTGATGGTTTTCATAACACTACAGTCTATTGGGGAAAACGAGTATGGTAAAACCGATCACTCAAAGATTTTTACTTTTTTGTGGCACTACTTGATCATTTTGAAGCGTGATTTTTTGTTAGGGCTTCAACATAACACCATATCACAGACACTTACTAAAAAAAGAAATTGAATTCTAGAATAACTAGTGCTGACTATTCAAATATAAAAGTGAGAAGTATAACAATTTGAGCCCTTTGATTTGAAGGGTACAAACATTTCCAATAAATCATTTTCACCATCTGCTATATATTGTACAATATGGGGTTCAACAGCCAGACTCCAAAATTCATTTTAAGGGTCTTATCGCTTCTGATAATATGCAAAGTTTTAGCCTCAGTTATAAGAACAATGATAATAATACTAACAGTCACATTTGAATAGTGCATAATACTATATTTTAAAAACTTTACATTATGTATTATCTCAGTCACTTGATTTAATCTGCACACAATAGTGCACACGCACCACTCCCTAGGGAGTATTTGGGCCTTGTTGTTCCCAATATGGACAGAACGTGAAATGTGAAATCAATTAAACTCAAATTCAAACTCAAACTCAAACTCAAACTCAAATACCGCAAATTATTGTGCAAATTTAAGGTAATAAAACAAATCAAATCAATAATCTGACCAACACACTGACCTGTGATGAATGCCACCCGGTGGTTGAGCTGGTCGATGATGTCGGTGATCAGGATCTCATCCGACATGTCCATGTCAAAGTCTGAAATCAGAGGGAAAAGGGAAAATATATTATTTGAATAAGAATGAAGGGTTTATCATTTATCACCATTGATGGGGTCTTTAATATTAACCCAGGGAAGCTATATCAGTATTAATGCTGCTCTTTCTGCAGGCCCTGCAATCATTTGAAACCCAGCATTTCCAGGTACTCATTTTATACACCCGAGTCAAGAGGGGCAAATGTGGGTAAAATGTCTTTTCCAAAGATGCTAGCACTGAGCGAGATTTGAACCTAGAATCTCTCGTATGAGAGTAAACAGTCTTCACCTCTAGTCCACAGTGCTCCCAAAAATCATTCAGTACAAGATACATTTAGTCTTCATTTTTACTCAAGTGAATTGTAAATCGAGAGATTTGTATAAAATTAATTTTGTTGAAATTATATGAATCGCTGGTAACCGTATCTTCCCGTAGATTCTTTTCTGAGACACTGCTATGTCTGATGAAGCTCATGCAAACCAAATACGCACATTTTCTCACCCTCAATGCATAAACAATCCCACATGTTGTAAAAGAAAATCATCTTGAATAAATCCTGGATAAAAATCCTTGTACAAAAATGATTGTTCCACAACGAAATTACTTCACAAGGCTTAAAAATCCACTTTTATATCCACAGCATATCATTATTTCCACAGCACATAATCAGTGTTACAAGTCCAGGATGTTTATTTAAGGCGTAAACAGCCGAAGAGCTCTACTAAATTAGCTTCTGACTTTTCCCGTGATTAATAAGACTGAAGTAAGATTACTACAGGAGTGAGATGTAGTGATATATGTAATGCTGTTGTAATGCATACGGGTAGCGCTTGAAAGTTTGGGGAGAATCGAATGACATTTTTGGCAACTGCTAGATTAAATCAAAGTTTCTTGACAGTTGGGTTTGTATTTATGAGTCCTTATTCTGTAACACAAGTCCAAACAACTGTTCTCCTATTACAATGCACATAGGTCATCAAATAGCTCATTTTCTGTAATCTAATTAAAAGTGCAATTAAACAATTGAACAGACTTTAATTTGATGAAAGTATCCGCTACTTCATGGCTTTAGTTCACAAGGCCATTGAACTGAAAGCATTATACAAAATGTAGAGGGTGACTTAATGAGATTTCCGAAAGACATTCATGGAGACCTTTCTATGAAAGGCATAGGATTATTCACACCCATAAACTAAAAGCCTGCTCAGACTATCGCATAGGAAATGTATTCAAAATTTGTATACAAATTATCGTATGAAGAAGCATTACATGGCGAAAGTATATAGCGTACAGATTACAGAACACCATCGTAAAAATAGAATTTACTGGGTGTAACTGTAAGCCACAACTATGTTTAAATAATTAAAAATAGAATTTGTTTAAAGAAACAGGAGTGTGATAAACATATGTACATGTCAAATCATCGTACAAAGAATTATTACATGGCGAAAGTAGCGTACATAATACTACAGATTACAGAACACCATCGTATAATATATACCGGTATCAAAAAATATCATTTAAAGAGACAGTGGTGTGATATGTCTTAAAAATGATAAGTGGTTGGGCTTTAGTATAGGCAAGTGAAACATATCCAAATTATTGGAATTGTTTGGTTTTAAACAATGCTCGATGATTATTCAATGACACACACAGAAGTGCTATTCTCAACACAGTATCTAAACATGTATTTGGCCTACACAAAAAGAAGGAAAGAAATCAACCATCCGCATGCATTGTAGCTACATGTATGTACACACATTTGGAGAATACAAACACCCCCTAAAACCACAATATTAATCAACAATGTTTTCTCCTTCAAGTGTAAACTCTAAGCCTTGAAATCATTCAGAATTAATAAATGGTTTATATGCAACAATAAATAATGTGTGGGTATTGTACATGGACAAGCATAAATCATGCATCATCATGAAGTTGCATTACATTACCATTGCATTAGGAAATCATACATTGTATTCTACACATTTTGTTCATGTACTGTATATACTGTACATGTACAGTACAGTTATAATTTTTGTGTGATTTTTACACACACAGTTTTACTAGTATTGCATATCAAACAATAGAAAAATGCAATATGGATTTCAAGCTACATACTGTATAAGCTGTTATTTTCGCGAGGGTTTTATTTTCGCGAATTTCGCGAATTGCAAATTATCGCGAAATTATCAACACGCGAAAATATCTGTAGTGAATTAATAGTACAGTACAGTACTTAGTACTGCAAAAGTGTGCTTCGCGAAAGCAACAACCCGCGAAAATGTCTCTTAGCCTGTCATTCGCGAAAATATCAGCTTATACAGTATAGGCTAATAGTAATCAGGGCCATGTTTCATAAAAGTTGTTTTCAATAACAAGATACAATGATTGTTATAAGCTACTGAAATAATTGCATTTGATGGGCTGATTTAAAAAAGAATAGCATTTCAGCATTTAATTGATATTGATCAGAAGTTTTATGAAACAGTGCCCTGATTTACATACACATACATGGACCTTTTAGTTCATTTCATATTAATTGAATACCGGTATGCAGTTGTATCACTGTAGTTCTACATCATCTGTAGATAGCACAAAAAGACATTATCTAATTCCTTTCAGTGAGAATCCTAGTTTAAAAAAAAAAAAAAACATATTATATGGTAAAAGCATTCTAAGTTTTGTAAAAGCATATTGTTAAACATTCAATTGAAGCATAAAATATATTAATAATAATAGAAAAAAAATATTCACTTTACATAGAGTTTAGTAACATCTGGCTATCAGCATGTACGTCAAAATTGTGTATCAATTTCCTGCAAGCAAATTAATTCTCTCTTCCAAATCCAATCAAATTCTACTTCATTCTGCACCATTACACTTCATTCACGTTTTCTACACATGGTTGTACAGTATACAGTCTGTTCAGACTACAGCAAATTCATATGAAAATCGTTTCAAGAAACGATTTTTCACGTGAACCACCATAATAGCAGTAGGGACATACATGTACAGACTGGAAAATAAAATCGTGTAAAGAAACTAGTTTTGAAGAGGTCATCTGTTGACAACTTGACATGACAGCTGGCCAATTAGCAGTGCGCACTCACGATAAGCCCCGCCCAATTTTACGATTTTTGTATGATGCGATGTTCAGATAAGTACGTAAGCTTGATTGTTTTTACTGAATTTTTTGTTTGAAACGATGCTCAAACAAGCGTTTCATTATACATTTCGTCAAGAGGCGTTCAGACTAGAAATAATTGATTAACAATGGTATTTGATTTTCACATAGCCATGCACTGAATTTTGGTAGTGTGAATGAGAGGTCATATGACATGCCTCTTCTATGCGGCGGCTCGATTTTTCAATCATAAACAAGCTGTGTTCTTTTCTGCATCGTCTGAAGAAAAAAAACGGCAGATGTGCGATTCTCACACTGCAAGTCATGTGAGGGAATTCTGCTTAGGATTAAATGGGGCATGCAAAAGAATTGGAATCACGATGAACAGCACCTAGTTTGACGTGTTATTCTGGAGGGAGGGGAGGGGGTATTTTTGTAAAATAGAATGAATTCTTGATAGGAAAATGAGAAAAAGTGACACCTAACATTATGCAAGCCTTTTCATTATTTAGTCATCAACCATTTTTGTTAATGGTTACTTTTTAAAGCTTATGTACAGATTTAGCAGCAACAAGGAAATAGAAAAGAAACATGTTAAACATACATGTAGTCTCATCTTGTTCTTCTTGTATCAAAATATGAATATACAAGGTCATTTAGTATTCTACCCATGACTTCCAGTGAATTGTAAAATAATGTATACATCTGTAAAGTAAAGGAACTATTCACACTAGAACAGGACCCTTGTCCTTTTAAGCATTTTTATTTGGAAATGAAGCTGAAATGTCTGATATCCCATTTAACATTTTGTCTACATTTTAGTAAACGTTCCAACCAGAAAAAAAATCAATTACTTTTCGTACAGCTAAATAGCTTTTATACATAAACAATGTTTGTAGTGTGAATGGGGGAAGAAGGCTATGAAATCTTTTACTATATACTGCTGTAGGACAGCCCAGAATTAAACAGTTGTATATCATTTGTTGTACAAGCCAGAAGGGCGTTAAATCTATGCATAAGTATGTGAGATAACTACCTTCTGGCTCAGAGCGGACAATATCGTGATTCATTGCAATCAAAGTCTATATAAGGATGACTCATCGATAAAGCTGCCACATACACTGGCAATATGTTAATTGAAGAGCTGATGGACTACACCCACTCTCTATAAACAGACAGGGGAGTCCACCCGGATATGAAGTTGGTTTTGATAGAAGCGAAAATGAGAGAAATGGGTCGGTGAAAGTTTGAGCGAAGTCCGACGAAAAAATAAGAAAGTTATGAATGTTTGAAGTTGTGATCAATCAAACACATATTGGCAACTCTGTGACGTATCTTGCGAGGTTCTCTCTCATTTACTCTGTACTATAAAAATCAGAAATGTGCATTGTCCCCAAAGAAATGTCATCAATGCACCCTCCATGTCAATAAAATTATTGAAAATATGTTTTTAAACAACAACCGTATGAAACAAATCTATTCTGTCATTGATAACTAAGAAAATATAAGTTTATGAAATTCTTTGTGCAGAGCAAATTGGAGAGGAATTTGCAAGATAAATGTATGTCATAGCGTATATAATTTGTGTTTGACTAATGACAACTTTAAAAATACATAACTTTCCTACTTAATATATTTCTCAAACTTTCACTGATTTGTTTCTCTTTGTTTTTCTGCTTTTATCAATACCATCAAAATAATAGGGTGGATTTCCTCTTTAAACTCACCATCATTCACTAGAATTGTAATAAGGGGTGAGTCACAGACACAGTGCTATAAAACCTCATTCATATGAGTGCCAGTATATATCCTTCAAATGTACGCCTAAAGCATTGCGCATGTATCTGACATATATGTTCTTTGAATTGAATTATTTCTTGCTTTGACTAAAAGTTGAGAATCTCAGTCTATAAAGTAAAGGACCTCTTGTATTTATCTTTTTGAATACACTGACACCAAATAAAAATCAATCTTACACTAATAAAACAACCTCTTTTTCTACTTGAAAATAAAAAAGAACTACGAAAGTGAACTACTGGTAGTGTATATTTGAAAGATGTCATGAATTAAAACGACAATTGTCCAATTCAGAAGTCCTCCCTGAATCTGAGCCTTCTGAGACTTGTTACTTCTATTTTATTTTACCTGAAATCACTTTGCTTTTAAATGTGATCATATTGGTTCTTATTTCAAAGTTTTAGTCTTTAGGATAAACATGAATGACATGATTTGTAGCCATTTCTCTAATCCATACAACTCTAACACATTAATTCTCAATTTGTTATGTAACATGTTTGGCTTTTCGTTTTATTTTCTATTCATAATAAAACATTTATCACAAGAAAGAGTACCAGCAACCTTTAGATTTCTAATTATACTTATCACATGGCCTATATTTGGTATAATCATTTTCAGGAAATTAAAAAATAAATCATTATTGTCTACGAACCTTGAATGTATAATGACCACACCATCAAATTTCTATCCTTTTAATTCTTCATGTAGTTGGTTTTAATTGGCAATTAATTTGCCTAGGTGACAGACAGCCTTTTCACACAGCTAAAATTCATTGAATCTAGAGCTGATTAATTTAAAGCTTTTTAACTCAACAGTTTTAAACAGCTTTAAATAAAAAAATTTCTGTGTGAACGTCGTTTATACGATGTTTGGATAGATACTAAGTCGTGATTCATACGCCATTCAAAGCAGGCTGCAGATAGCAGTATCTAAAGAGCTTGACATTTTGTGTGTGAATGGTTATA
>BEXV01002065.1:31294-43039 GCA_003118195.1 Hemicentrotus pulcherrimus | reverse complement strand
GGTGTCTCACAAAGATCCTAAGTTGAACTTTACAATTTTAGAAAGTCGTTAGCATCTTTGAAAATATTTTGTTAGCGTTTAAAGGCATAACATGTTGATTCAAATCATTCATATTTGTTATTATCAAAAAAGTCTAAAAACTCAAATTTTTGCTTTTGAATATATTTTAGTTTATGGCTACAAATGGCTTAGGATCTTTGTGAAACACCCCCAGCTCAATTATTTCAATTATTTCATTTATTTTATTGTATCATAATTTTGGTAAATAACATCGCATTGCCCATTGCCATTAGCGTCCGAACGCAGAATGAGCCCCGAACAGGCCATTCCAGCGACATACGGCAGCGAACAATATTTTGTAATATATATTTTTTTTTATTTAGAGCTTTCACAACAAAAGAAAGACATTTTTTGGAATATCTATTATCAAAAACAGTGTATTTTTAATATGATATGTACCATGTTTGAAGTTATAACAAATACTTGTCGATCAAAATCTCAAGCACATTTTGACACTTTTTTATCAAAATCATTAGAAGATGTCGTAGATATAGGCGAGTCGAATGTCTTTTTTTTTCAGCCGAATTTTCTATAGGCCGAGCTAGGATAAGGACGATTTATACAATACACAAAATCTCGCGAGTATCGGTTTCTGAAAAATGGAATTCATTTCCTAGTTATGTGGGCTGTATTTACAACATGGCATTATTAATTGAGTGAAGTCAATATTTCTTAACGATCAGAACATGAGGATGAAACTGTGACTTCGTCTTTCTTTTGAAGTTGGTAAGAGTATTACGTTTTTATTCGGGTATAGGGCGTTCCGCGCTTGAACTTGTCTAGTCTATGCGGAGTCTATGTCGTCAAGTTTAATGAATGAATGAACTGAGATTGAGAATGAATGAAATGTCGTCGATCGTCATGTGTGGGCCGGTACCGGTGTTGGCAGAGTGAGGGTGATACTGATCATGCTGATAGAGATTGAAACTGAAGATGGAAGACAGGGGGCCGTTTTTCGAAACCGTCATAACTACAAGATCAACGACATCTCGCCACTGTCACCATGCCATGGTCACGTCACGCAACTTGTCAGCTAAGTGTTTCACAAAGCTGTCTTTGCCAAGATTAGACCGAAAGCTTCAGTCTGTATATCGTCGGTTGTTCCACTGAGACTTCGTCTGGCTCCACTAGACCNGAGTATTACGTTTTTATTCGGGTAGATCTATAGGGCGTTCCGCGCTTGAACTTGTCTAGTCTATGCGGAGTCTATGTCGTCAAGTTAAATGAATGAATGAACTGAGATTGAGAATGAATGAAATGTCGTCGATCGTCATGTGTGGGCCGGTACCGGTGTTGGCAGAGTGAGGGTGATACTGATCATGCTGATAGAGATTGAAACTGAAGATGGAAGACAGGGGGCCGTTTCTCGAAACCGTCATAACTACAAGATCAACGACATCTCGCCACTGTCACCATGCCATGGTCACGCAACTTGTCAGCTAAGTGTTTCACAAAGCTGTCTTTGCCAAGATAAGCGCCAACTTCCGCGACAAGCGAGTTGTCACTGCTCCGAACACGTCATATCTTTTTAATTGCTGTAAAGCGCCATCACAAGTTAGTTTGTTGCTTTTTCATGGGCCGCGAAATGTATGATTAGTTTCACTATCATTTTGAGAAAAATATAGGTCTAGACAAGTTCGGTACGTAATTCTCTGGGATGCAAAATGCAAATGTTAAGAAGTGATAGACTAATACAAATTAGACCTAGAATCTATAGATCTACAGAAATTTTGGAAAAGCGGAATAGTCTATAGATATAGATCTAGATCTAAATATTAAATCACAAATCATTAAACTATAACATATAAATAAAAGAGATAAGAATGTTACACACCGTTGTCCATAGTCGATCCATAGTCTTTTCTAAGGATACCACATAGACTACCATTGGGGGCCTATCTATTATTATTCACTATCTAATTTCTTCTGCCAAATTAAATTTTTGATATCAAATCAATTATATAACGAGTATTTATGAGAATCTAGAATAAAACAGGCTGAGAAAAGGTATATTTTCTAAAATTCGTCGTCACATAAAACAAAAAAGTATGTATTGATAAACTATCACATTACGGTATCCTTCAACCACCTTTTGATTGGACTGTCAAAAAAAAAACACTCAACGGTTTTTCTTAAATTTAAGAATCTTTACAGAAATATGCAAATCGTTCGATGATCTACATTTGATAATGACACTATTTATTATTTATTTTAGGAGAATTTATATGTGTATATACATTATCTTTTTTGAACAATTTTGGCCCCAAAACTTGTTTTGGATTATTCGTGATAAATCAAATGGATCGTGACGAAGACTATGTTCTTGAGCTGCTAGTATCGCGATATATCGATATCTTGTCTGTCATGGCTTCGTGAAACGGTTTATCCATTTCATGACATCTCCGTAGGTCGCCGACAAAGATATGACTGTCATGGAGTTGGTTTTGAGAAACTGCGCCCTGTTCTTTTCATCTTTTTTCATGTTTATATTTTTTTCCAAATTCACGAACTTCTAATATCTGGGTGGTGAGATGAACTCTGAAAGTGAATTGCCCTTTTTAAAAAACTAGATCTAGATATAGGGCCTAGGCCTAATCACCTTTTCTTTTGTTTTAATCAAAAATTGAAAGGAGTCTAAAAAACTTAACTTGGATCTAGGTCTAGGTATAAATTTTAAACCCATATCTCATATTTTCTTTTTTTTGATTTGATATGATATCAGGGAGTGCAACTTAAAGGGAGAAGATAAGCAGAGGAGAATCAAGAGGAGAAATGTCACATTGCTTCCATCTCTAAACAGACCGCATTACATTCATGATCGTCTCCGCTTGGTACTCCTACATAGTGCTGCGAGAGACGGTCGTGCGGAAGTGGCCGTACATCGGGCCAGCAATTTATCGTTTCCTCTGGCATTGCATCAATACCATGGGCAACTCATGTATCAGTAAGGACCACAGACGAAGGACTCTCGAGCATGGTGGCACCGCAAGCGGGGGGAATGGCAGCGGTGGTGGACGTTATTCTGAGACCGATTACCCCTCTTCGCACAGCACACCGACAAATCACAACTCGGAGCAATCGGGACAGTCCCTAAATGAGAACAGGCAGGCCCGGGCTCAGGTCACGCCCCTGTACATGCTGGCTTCCAGAGACATGGCGGCTGCGCAACCTACCTTTACCTCGGACATTTCTCACGTGAATGGCAGTGATGATGAGGAGACGGAGCATGTGAATCAGCTCATGTTAAGGACATTGCAAGTCATAAGAACTCTTGTGGATAAGTAAGTGTGTTTGCAGCTTTAAACCGTGGAAATTCCTGTGTCTGTGAAACCTGCCTCCACGTTTTGTGCTGGGATCTATGGTATTTTGCATCAGTGTGTCCACTTTTTTGTCATTCATGATAGATTTTGGAGCATTAACTCCCTAAAATAAGTATTGTAGTCGTGTAGAAAAAAATGGCCTTTTGTATCAGAGGGCACTCCAGTATGACCGAAAGTTAAGCGGAAAGGTCATAGAAACAGTGTTATATGAGGTTGAACAAAATTTGAAAAAACAATTAGACAGTTGTTGATGTTTGAAAGGTGGCACTGCTAAATTTATGTGAATCCTAATAATTAGGCAGTATTTGGCTGACATTATTGGGAAGAACTCTCCTTTCTGGTAACATGAAATGTCCAGCTGCTCACCTTTTCCCTGTAGGCCTTACTTGAAACTTACATGTACATGCTTGTGATATTATCCTCCAAGAACAAACAGATCTTGCTTTTAAGTCTTAAAGGGAGATGGTTGTTAGTTTCCATGTGCAGTACATGTACATATACATGTAGGTCCCATCAAGAAGAAAACCCTAGTCTCTCAGAGACTCTTTCGTTGAGGGAAATGTAAGATGACTTCTCCATATGGGGTTGGTGGAAAATTCAGAGCATTACATAAGGCCTGTTACTGTATAAGCTGTTATTTTTGGGAGGGTTTTATTTTCGCGAATTCTCGCGAATTGCAAATTATCGCGAAATTATCAACACGCGAAAATATTACCACCTCATCATTCCTGAGCGCGAAAATATCGGCATAATATTATCCTCTCGATCCCCAGCGCCATTTGCCTAGCCACTGCCACTACTATGAACAGTATGGTATGTGTAGCATGGCATGTAGGCATGCTGTAGTGAATTAATACAGAAGTACAGTACAGTACTTAGTACTGCAAAAGTGTCATTCGCGAAAGCAACGACCCGCGAAAATGTCTCTTAGCCTGTCATTCGCGAAAATATCTGTACGCAAAAAATATCAGCTTATACAGTAGTTAAAGAACTGAAGGCTAATCCTGGTGATTGACACCAGGATCCAGGCTAAATCGCATTTGCAGCAAGGCCGAGTTTACCCAAAGTCCTGTGTTAGCCCAACTCCTACACTTACATGTACCACTTTAAATGGTGTCAAATTTCCTATGAGAGCACACTACTACATGTACCTGTACATGTATGTATCTTTGAATGTTTAGAAAAAATATTTTAGTCACTGTGTGTTTGGGAAAATTGTGAGTTTTCTGATGCATGTTTCATGATTTTACTTGTTTCCTTCCGAAAGCTGAAAGCAATTTGCTCTAAAGTTTGGATAGCTCTTCACATTGATGGTCGTTCACATCAGTTGATCATGACAAAAGTGAAATGATCACAAGTCTTAAAAATGTTCTGTACTATGCTAATGAGATATTTATAAGCAAATAGATGAATTGTTGATGAAATTTTGAGGGTTCGGTGAAGTGGAATGGACTGGTTGTTGCGTTTACTTACCTGATAAAAAAATAGATGTACCGGTAGTTGACTTAGATGTTCTCAAAGTAGACAGATTCTCAAGAATCAATGATTAATTGCCATAAGGACTAGTATGCAGTGCATTGCAAGATCATGCACAAGATATGATCTCCAATTCAAATTCTAATTCACTTTTAATGCTTAACAACCCATCCATAAAACTTGTATAGGGTAAATGTGCATGAGATGCTCTGTATCGTCAGCTTTCAACACAATGTGGTACGGTAGTCATAGCAAGAAGTTCTTGGTCATAGCAACTAGCAGTTATCCATGTGCCAATAGAGTACCGAAGCTGTGACGTCATAAAAATCTATTTTTAGAATTTCTCAATTTTTTCTTCATTTTCCGAAAGAGATTAGAGTATAAAAAATAATGTCCAAATGTCGAAAACCATTTGAATATGTTAAGTATTGGCTGAGTTATGACTTATGATGACCATCTGAATAAAAAGATTGCCTAAGGGAACTCAGTGTTTAAAAAAAATTGAGAAATTCCAAAAATTGATTTATTTTTTTTGATGACGTCACACTTCACCACTCTATTGAGTACCACTTGTGTCGGTTAATATAAAACTGCTTGCCATTTGGAGTAGTGGGATTGTCCAATTCATGAGACTCACAGATGAAATATGACTGGTCAGATAATTCATATTCGATTTC
The DNA here is from genome assembly GCA_003118195.1 of Hemicentrotus pulcherrimus. Lineage (NCBI taxonomy): Eukaryota > Metazoa > Echinodermata > Echinoidea > Camarodonta > Strongylocentrotidae > Hemicentrotus > Hemicentrotus pulcherrimus. The sequence goes on along the minus strand of BEXV01002065.1, from coordinate 37,506 downwards.
AATAGCTTCTTACAAGTTACAGTAAATTAATGCCAATTCAGTTGTACTGAGAATGGATGTTTTAACTCATACTTCTTACATCAATTTACGGGTAGAGGTCGCTTTATCCTAGTAAAAATGTAGAAAACTGGGAATTTTTTCATTAAAAAAACAGTGATCGTTTCACAACCTTTCCAGATACATGTACATGAAGTCTGTTGCCACAATTGATGCACATGATGTGCTTTTTCAGTTTCCCCAGAAAAGGAAATGACTCCTCACACCTCTTGCTGTAGTTGATGATAGTTTTTATCCATAGGTATAGCCTTCAGAATTTTCCAAACTTTCTAGTTTTACAGTTTTATTGCAGTTGAAGGATTATTCTGATTAATATTGAGATAGGATTTTGTGTGGCAAAATATAAGTTAGACAAGTATAACTGTACATGTACTGTAGATGTTGTATGGAAATCTTAAACTGGATTTACAGGTCTGTAGTTTTAAAGCTTTATTCTTTCCTCTAAACTTCACAGTGAGCAAGAGCCACCCTATGCCATGCTGAGATTACATGAAATAGCTGAAACAGGTAAGTCCACAAAATGTAGGTACTGTAGTAAGGTTTATACTAGGCCCATTCACAAACACACACACACACACCCACACACAACAACAAGAATAATAGAAACCAACAAACAAACATAAGCTACATGTATGAGTGTTTTTTTTTATTTTTACCTCGATCCAGAATTCACTTCATTTGGTTCTTGCAACTAGTGTTGTAACAATACATCACGGATATCTCTAATTCCGTTTAACCGCCAGTCAAAACCAAAACCCACGCGGGGAAGGACAGGTGCAGCTGAAGGTGCAGATTTGTGCTTGTGAACTTGTCACAAATAATAGTAACAGTGTCGTGTTTAGAAGTATGTGTAAGATCATTGATGTAAATTAAAAACAGAGGACCTGGGAGAGCGCCAGCATGGTACCGTATGTACAAAATGTTTCCCAGCTCAATCACTGTCAACTTACCACTCAGAAACTGGGACCAAATGTCCGGATTTCTGCTTGGACTCCAAGGAAAATGGATTATTCTGTCATCTTTGGTTCTTAAAACAGCATTGTTTACTATTATTATTATTACTATTTAATCGTCACCTTCAACTGCAACTCGAGGTCAAACCGTGTGAGTTTTCAGAGACAGACCTAGGAAACTGCTCCCGTAGTATGGTGGTGGCAGCAACAAAAAATCAAATTAAAAAAACATTGGGTCCAAGTATTCCAGTAATCGCCTGTAAGCCTAGGAACTGTACTCGAGTACCTCATTACACGGTTATGCACAGCCTTATTTTAAACCTAACGATGTCTTGCCAATATAAGATGCTAAGTTTGCTAATTAAAATTGCTGGCATCATGCACCAAAAATGGATGCAGTGTGAGTAGAAATGTTTGTTCTTGCCACTGATTCATCTGATGTATATTTAGGGTTCTGAATCAAGTTTATTGAGCCAAACGACAACATGTAGAATGACTGTCTTTAAAAGCCCCTCTAAAGTGTTGGGAGCCCCAAATTCGCTGAAAAACTTGATGGAAAAATTACACTTACAGTAAATTGTATCATAATGTGAAAGAGGATGTCATTCAACACACACTTCTGCAAAGATTTCACCCCCTAAAAATGTGTTTGAAGACAAATATTGATAAAAGAAAACATGATTAGGGGTCTCGGATTTTCTTTCATCAATATCCAACTTCAAACACATTTATTTTGATAATGCTTGCAGAAATGTGTCTTAAATGACATCTTCTTTCACATTATGATACAATTTAAGTGAAATTTTGCCATCAAATTGTTGGGGCTCCCAACACTTTAGAGGGTTATACATGTAAGTGGTTAGAAGGCTCCAACATGGCTTCAGTAATTCTAGGTAGCAGACTTAACAAAAACAGTTTCCTCCAGCTTTTAGTTCGCTTAAGTTTGAAGTTTTGACAATTGTTTTCTCTTTCTGTGACGGTGATATTGTCTCATTTTTTAAAAATAGCAACACGTGTATAAATTCTTGTCAAGTACGACATATTTAATGCCAAATTTAGTTAGAGATATAGAATTTGGAAGTGAAAACTTTAAAAGAGTCTGATGATTAGACCAACTACGTGTAAAGCATGTTTCTGCATTGACTACCATTACGTGAAGACAGACTTAACGGTAGATATTTAAACTACCACACTTTGAACTTCAGAGAATCCTGGTTTAAAATTGAAACCTCCTTGTGGTTTTCAGATAGGCATATATGGTCTACCATGTGCAATTTATAACTAACATAAGAGCATGAATAGATAAACTGGCTTTTGCGTAGACTCATTCGAATGGTAAATATAGATCCTGGTATGATTGAGCAAGTGTAGTATGCAGGTAGTAGTTTTGATTCTCTGAACGAGCCTACTGTTACTGTATACAGTCATGTGCTGGTACATGGGATTATGGGCTGCTTTGGGGGTTTCCCTTGAATCCCTTATGATGATGTACATGCCTTCTTATGGGATACAATGTCTTGATTCATTGTCTCAAGAAATTGTTAAAGGGAAATCCAACCTTGATAGCAAACTACTAGGGGAAGCAGAACAATGAGAGAAGTAGACTGGTTAAAGTTTGCATAAAATCTGACATAAAATTATGAAAGTAATAAATTTTTGAATGTTTTAAAACTTGTAATCACTATAGGTATGGGCCCTTCAAGTTTTTATGTTAAACTATTCATTTGAAAATTTGCAAAATACCCACTATGAACATGACGGACAAAGAAAGCGGACAAAATATACAGTTCCTCAGGTAGACAAAGGAACATCCCTTCACTGCTATTAGGTAAAAAGTGAATATGCACGTGACACCTGTCCTACACATTTTTACATAATAGCAGTGAAGGGATGTTCCTTTGTCTACTCGAGGAACTGTATATTTTGTCCGCTTTCTTTGTCAGTCATGTTCAGAGATAATTCTTTGAATTAGATAATTTCAAAAATGGATAAATGTTGGTCAGTGGTCACCAAAATTGCCTCTGTTTTCTAAAAGTGGATGGGGAGGGAGAAGGGGAAGGGGACAGTGGCCTATTTTTGTCATGCACACATTTATTATCAAATGGAAAAGATACATGTACATGTACGTTTGTGATAAAGTTTCTTGACGTAGGGAGTCTTGTCAGTTGAATTGCACACTCTACGTTTTCGGAAGGGGTCTGAAATTATTAATTTTTTTTTGGGGGGGGGGGGTCCGGTCTGATATTTTATGCACCATGTGTCTGTAGACTCTGATGTCCCTGTTAGTGTTGAGCTCTTGCTTACTTTTTTGAAAAATATTTAATTTATAATTTTCATGTTCATATTCTTAATTAAGGAAGAAGTATGTTTTGGCTGCCTTTGCACTGAATTATGATAGTGCTGTACATGCACCACAAGGTAATGGTACTTGCTACAGTATGTTACATGTACATGAATTTTATCTACAGTAAAATGTGCTGATAGACGAGTTGGGTTGATTTCTTTAATAATGCGCTTGCAGCAAACAACACCTACAAACTGTACATGTAAGACATCTTTTGATGTATCCAGGGTCTACTTTTACTGATTGAATCATCTTTAAGACCCTGAATAGTGAAAACATGATCATTTATGACTTTGTGTAGGAGAAAGTCCAAGAAAAGCATGAATACGATTTCGATCCATTTACCTAGATATAAACATGTTATTCTACAATGAAATTGTAGGAACATCTACTTTGCCGTAGGCGTGTATTGTTGCTTTTTTGAGTGGCACATTTTTGTGGATATTGGAATGTCAGTATGACAGTATCTGTATTTGAAGCAGTTTGAACAAACTCACTTTTCCCCTACAAGAAAGATGAAAGAAAATCTAGACGGTATAGAATAAACATGTAGAACAGTACTTTGATTACTGACGCGGCTAGCCAGCTACCCTGTTTAAATTAAACAGAATAATAAATGAATGATGTTAAATTTAGGGGAGGTGGTGATCACACTTCAATATTGTACAGTACCACAGTAAATGTGTGAATGTGCAAAATGATTATCTTTTTCATCACTGAAATGCATTGATTTGCATTGATGTCATGAGATACATGTACTGTACATCTACTGTACAGAGTACATAAAATTATGTCCAAAAGAACACCTAAATGTCTACTGGTAGTCATTGACAATTACATACAAGGTTATGAATTATATTCAAAGGTGCGCATACTCAGGGCAGTCAGGGGTATTGTAAATGTATGTAATTGAAATCAAAATCTCCAAACGATTCATCCCATATTCATTTTCCACCTTTGAACCATTATATTACAAATTTGTTAATGTCAACATAACCCCTATTTAGCTACAGTGCACTCCTTAATGTAGTACCTACAAACAAGGGTCAGTTTGCCTTAAAACAGAAATCTAGCAGTAGAGTAGCAAGTCCGTCATCCTGTTATTGTCAAGAAAGTGGCCCGGCAGGCAGACCCTTGCCATACATTCATAACCAAATGTCGATTCCCATGTGAATGCAATGATTTCCATCCTTGAATTTGGATGGCACTCTCGTAGAATGAGTCATTCGGTCGAGTGTTTCTAGCGTTGCACAGCAGAGACACTGCATGTGTATACACAATATGCATTTGTAGGCTACTGTCTTTAAATCATTAGTGAAGTGTACATTTGTATCTTAGATTTTCACTAGTTGTTGTGACTCCTGTGAAGGTTTCTTTTAACGAAATTAATGAAAATCAAATTAAGCATTGTATTGAATGTTATATTGAAAATGAATCTTTTAGAAATTGCTCTCTTTACACATTTTTCAGAGAAATTACGAGCCTACACAAATAAGAAATTGAATGAATGTAAATTTAAAATTTTGACCTTTAATATCAATCCATGACTCTAAATACATGCATGTACACCCCCAAATCCCTTTGTGTTGTTGTAGGAGGTATGAATGTCATAGGGATCCCACACTTTGGGCATACAATGTACCTGTGGTTTATTGGTTCTCTTTATTCAACCTCTTCTATGCAGTACATGTATACGGCAAGAAGGCAAATCCTCCAGTCCCAACCATTGTTTTTTAAGTTTTTAACCAATACTTCTGTTTTTCATCCTGAAACAGAAATATGTATACCCACAAGTTGTGTGTCTGGACAGGTTGGTTGTTCAGACAGCTGTTTGCAAACAGTGAATACATGTGCATGTACATGTAGATAACTTTTTCACTTGAATTTTAATGAATCTTTCAACAGATGTGTTGAAAATATCATAAAAATGGCTAATAATATTGGCAGTTATTGCTATTTGATACTTTTTTTTTCTCTTCTAAAATACAACAGCAAAAGAGTAGGTTTTATTTTTGTTCTGTCTCCAAACACCCCTCCCCCCTTACACATACACCCCTTATTCTACCCTTATTTTATAAGCGCTTTGTATTACAATTGTTTTAAAAACTTGGCGGCAAAGAGCTACATGTACTGTACAAATGGGTTAATCTTCTACAGTATACAGTACATGATACATGTATGTATTGTAGGCTAAAATGGGTTAGAACACAATAGACTTGTGATCATCCGGGTTAGAAAATCTATTTATATAATGTGTGTTCACGAGATGACACATGGCGTGTCACAAAATCAATGTTTTTTTCCTTCCTATCCTGTAAAGATGATTTATTATCTGAATCTGTAACCAATTATTTGATCATTGCAACACTGCTACTACATGTAGGATAGGATTCTCAATATAGTTACAGGCATACATGTACACTGTATGTGAAGGCTGATCATTTCCTTTTTGTATTCGTTTTATGATGAAAAAATCATGTAAATCCTGGTACTCTGACCTATTAATAGTTGGAAAATTTATAAAATTATGTTGGAACTAAAAACATTTGAAAAGAATATTCTTTCAGTTGTCTGTTTCCATACATTGTAGGGTAAAAAAATCCCTAAAACTCTAGAAAGAGCAAAGGAGACCCCTCCCCCTCTCTCTCTCAAAAAAAGGGGGGGGGGGTTAGGGAAAAAGATACTTGTGATAAATTAATAGTGACATAATAATGCATAAAACCGTGATTAGAAAAGTCCAATTTCCGTCCTTAAAATATGAAATCATATTTATCCCTAATAATAAATACCATATACCATTAAATGTATGTTCAATAATAACATACCCATGGATGTTTTGCGGGGGGGGGGGGGGGGGG
>BEXV01002064.1:42960-64048 GCA_003118195.1 Hemicentrotus pulcherrimus | reverse complement strand
CCCCTCCCCCTGTATTGTAACCTACTTCATTAAAAAAGAAAAGGTTGTTCCTGTTAAGGTGATCTGTGTTTTAACAAGCTGTGCTTTTTAACAGACCACCTCTTATTCCACATTTGTTAAAGTCTTTATTACTGTTTCATTATTAATGTATTTATGTTAGTTGACAATGAACTTGTTGCTACTGTTCCTGAATGAAATGTTTTTTATGCAAGTGGAAATAAATAAATAAATTTTGAAATTTTGAAATCTTGAAAACTAAAATAATGATATCTAATAAGTCAGGCAGGTTGCATGATAAGAGTGATTTTGAAATAAACGGGGAAAATTTACCTCGGTAAAGGTAACGAAATATTTAGGCATTGTTTTTAGTAATAATGGATCGTTCAAAACGGCGACAAGGGACTTAGCGGATAAGGCCAGGAGAGCATTATTTAAACTTTATAAATCTTTCGGCAACTATATGCCCAGTATTAAAACCTTATTATACCTGTTTGATGCAACTATACAACCTATTTTGCTTTATGGATCCGAAATTTGGGGTGCTAGTGCAAAAGACATGAAGAAAATTCTTCAAATAGAAACTGGGAAAACAGGACTGTATTACAAAAACGATTTTGAGAAAGTACACATTCAGTGTTGTAAAGATATCTTAGGGGTAAACCGTAAATGCAGCAATTTAGCAGTTTAAGCTGAAATTGAAAGCCATCCTCAACTTATTCAAATTGCAATAAACATGCTCAAATATTGTATATGATCACGAAGTTTGGATGAAAATGTCCTTGCCTATAAATCTTTTGAAAATAAAAAAAAATTAGTAAATAACAAAACATGCAGTTGTTTAATGTCAATTCGGGATATCTTTAGTTCACTAAATATTTGTAATAATGGAAATGAGACGTTATTGGACCCTTAAAATATACAAATTTCTCATAAAGATTTTGTCGAGTTATGTAAACTTTGTTTGGAAAGGAGATTTGATGAACAATTAAAACTTGATTTGTTTGATGATAGGGATAGCCATAAGTCATGTATTTTAGGCATTCCGTGTACCATTTACCTATTTTGTATTGCATTAGTTATAATTCATTTAGAAAAGTGCTGTATTATTTTTTATTTAAATCTTCGGGTGTTTTATGGTTCATTATATTACTATATGCATTATGTCATGTTATTACTAAAAGAAAAAAAAAAAGAGTGTTTCTGCTGGATATAATTTTCCCTCTGTTCTGATATAAACATTGCATTGTAAATTGATTTATACTGTGTATATGTTTACAGAATATTGATATGTTACTTTACATTGTAAATTGACTTATATGATGTATATTTTCCCAAACAGAACATTGATTGTTATATTACATTGTTAAGTGAGTAAATGTTTATAAACAGAATATTGATGTACATTAACGAAGTTGAATAAATACAATACAATACATGTGATTTCCAGAGCCATCTATACACTATATCTATACACACTAAACATTAATGGTACAAATTTGCACCCTATAGGTTGCAGACCGCTGCTACAATAGCAGCCACCTATAGGGTGCAATTTTGCAGACTTGCACCCTAAAAGGTGCAAAAGAGCACCCTTAGTGGTGCAAATGAGCACCTTAGGGGTGCAAACGAGCACTCTTAAGGGTGCAGACCGCTTAATCTACAATAGCAGCAACGTATTGCAGACTTGCACCTTATAGGTGGCTGCTATTGTAGCAGCGATCTGCACCCCAAATGTACCCCTATTTCTTAGTGTGTAGAGTTTGGCCGACTTGGTTTCACCATGTCCCTGGTTTCGCTGGTTTTTCTTTTATGTGCTTGTCCGAACAATTCAGTAGTCGCCATGTTGTGTTCAACTCGAACCGGGTTGGCCAAAATCTGTGTATATAGATGGCTCTGGTGATTTATACATTATACCGGCATTTTCGGAATCTAAAGGGACTGAAAAGAAGCACTTAAAAGGGACGTGTACGAAAATCTACGACAGGTGAAATCAAAATTCTAAGACACACCCAATGCATACAAAATACCAACCAATGCTGGATAAGAAGTTTATTCAATATTTCACAACTTGCAAAGAGTTATATGGCAGTAGATTTCATAAAAACTATCAAACATTTTGTTAGGTGTATTCATTTAAATTCAATGCAAAATATTTTTGTTCGTGTACCGTACTCAATATAAAACGTGACCGTGGATAAGAATGAAGTTAGTCTCGTTTACAGAAATTTAAAAAAAAAAGGCTACAGGATGGCAAACTTGAAAATGTGTACACTAAATAATGAGCCATCAAAGAAATACATTTTCCCGATATTATTTTTGAAATAAATGTATTTCAGTAAACCAAACAATGTAATGAATTTGATGAAATATATACTTCAATTTTCAAGGCAGCGTGACATTTTGTGCTTTTGCAATTTGTTTTCAAATTGTTCTAATTTCATTCGAAATTCAAATATTCCTTTAAAACCACTTATGCATACTGATATCTAAAATTAGAGACCAAATGTATGGGGGAAGCTAAAAATATAAACTGCACAATGAATGAACTGTATCGATATTGAATGAACTGGATTATCATTACATGATAACTATAAATTCAAAAGCATATAGGGGCATGATAAAAATTTACATTCAGGTTAAAAATTGATATTGTCTCTCAAAAGCTGGCAAACACACACTGTTAGCCGATATACAGCGTATAAGAAGAAGAAGAATAAAATCGACTCTAATATTTCGAATACTCAGCGATGGATCATAATAACAACATAAGTACTTAACATACGAATAGATACTGTTTTATGTTCATAAATAAATAGCATAAATATGAAGAAATAAATAATACATTCAATACAATATACTGTTTCTTTCACAAACTCATTTTTTGCTCCGGGTGTCTCAAGACTGTGCCCCCATGCAAAACCAATTTCTCATCGCAGCTTTACACCTATTTCAAAACTCCTCCGAGAGAATAATGTATCTTGACAAGGAAAATCTACTTCTTAAGCAGAGGCTTTACCTTCTTGTAATATCACAGGCTTTTTTTCACAGCAACATTTCAGCCATTAATTCGTTTCAGCCCCCGTGTCATGTATAAACGCCAATTGTTTCCACGATTTAATTTAATAACAATAATATTCATGATAATATTGGGTTCTTGTATAGCGCTCATGTCTGTCAAATTCGTCACTAGATACCGACGCTTCACAATTTGTACAATTAAATAACCAAAAACGAAATAGAAAATACACAAGACAAAAATGATTACAAATCTGCGTTTTGCAATTATGTGTACCTCATAATTTACCTTTTAAAGTATTTTATGTAATCTTTTAACGTTAGAAAAGTTTGACCAGCTGCGTGTAGGTGGAGTTCTGGTCAAGCGATTAGTGAAAGAAACTGTGTTTTAAAGATTGGAAAGGCTGCTAATGTAGCATGTAAATAGTGGTGTACACTCTGAGATTTTGGAATCAACAAAATAAGAAATTGGCCTAGTTTTGCTTTTTATAAAATACCCTCACATGCATAGAAATGCGTAAATGGGACTACGCAAGCATAAGACATGACAGTTGTGGTCTACAACCTTTATCTCTTACTTGCCATATTTCGATTATGATGGTATTATGAAGAGCCATCCTTTTCAGGGAACCTTTTTTTTTATATGATTGATATTCTTCCACACTCACATAAAAAATGATAAAAATCACATAATATGATTTGTGTTCACTTTTTCCAAAACTCAACCTTCTCTGTAAATTTCCTCTTGTCAAGCAGACAATATTTCCAAAAAATATATTTACTACGTTATTTTAACAAAGAATTGTGAAGAAATCCGAAGCGAAACGAGACCGAAATAAACATTACTTTAACCCAAAAGGCAAAGAGCGTGTCGGTTTGTCCGTTTTTCTAAGGTAAAAGTACTCAGAGTTAACTATTTTTTAAAGATATTGAGTATGCTTTTTTCAGTATAAAATAAAGGAGGGGATGGGAAGAGGCATGGAAACATGACCCTCTCACAATTTGCTTAGTGATTAAATAAAAATCGTGACTGTCCACATATCTTTTGCCAGAAAGTTATGTTACGAGTGGTGGTACTCTTGAGCAAATTACTGATGACGGGTCAGATTATGTCCTGTGCCAAATATATATATTTTTTTAATTACATTCTGTGCCAATACATGTAGAAGGATTAAGATGATAAAGGTCTACCTTTTAAAACTTTATATCCCCAGAAATGTTAACAGTAAGAATGCCTCCCAGGCCCCCCTCCCTCGCCCTCACCTCTCCTCCGATCCCCTTTTGAGAACCTTGTAATTACCCTCCACGTTTTCAAACTCGTAACTTATATCAATGATCATCATCTGAGCCAAGTTATTGTTCTTTCTTGATGGCATGTTGTTGAACCGAATTGAAAGCCCTGTCTCTACAGTAACTATAATCATCTTACTCTTCGACGCCATCGTAATCGACATCAGCGATGCAGTCATTTCACTGCTAGAATAATCTCTGCGATGTCGTTATGGTTGTTAGCTTTCCTCTCTTTTGGATGAGCGCAATGGATTCCTCGTTTAAATTGTCTCAAATCTAACAACCATACTCCTCTATGATTTTGGAAACGTTTTCCTCCGCTCCATCCTCTTCTTCATCCTCGTAATCGATCATCTCCGTCATCGTCATCGCCGTTCTCGTCAATTATTTGTGTAGCCGCCGTCATTAGGATTACACGACGTGCCCGTTGACATGGTTTTCATGAAGCTTGCGTTACACATGTTTGCGTGTGTGCGTTGTGTACGCATCACCCGCCCTTGCCGATTAAACGCGAGATACCATTTCAACTCTTTTCGTGCGCCTCCTTTCCGATACCATTGGATCCACGTCGATCCTTGACACAAGCCCGGAGCCTCGTACCAAGCACCCAAGCTGTTCGATACATTGTACTAATGGGGGAAAAGTGGAGAAGGAGGGAAAAGAGAACAAAAATCATGTATTTATTTATTTATTTATTCATTCATTTATTCAATTAATGTTTATTTATTTACTTTCTTACTTGTGGGAGGGAATCCAAACGAAAATTGTTTTTTTCATAGAAGTTTTCATCAAATTTGTATAATCTATATTCTACATCATTTTCCCGTTAATAATTCTAATAAGAGCACATTGATTAATAACAAAATCGACATAACAGCCACAATGATGAATTGCTAATTAAAACAAATATATTCAATTATTATTATCATTATTACAATTATTATCACACTTATTGTTATCATTATTATTAATATTATTGTTCTTATTATATTAATTATTATTAACATTATCATTATTATTATTATAATCATAATCACTATTATCATTATTACTATTACTAGTAGTGTTGTTATCATTTTAATTTTCTTCTTCTTCTTCTTCTTCTTCTCCTTCGTCTTCTTATCATTATTTTTTATTATTATCATCATTATTTTATTATCCTCCTCCTCCTCATAATTTTCACCATATTACAGTCATTTGTCTACTGAAATGCAATAGGTCGTTAGTAATAGTATAGGAGGATTACGATGTAACCATACATTTTAGCAGACATATATTCTTGAGATCACCTACCGGCTCCGGGATTTGTGACGACGGGATTCCACGAACGGAGCCAGCATCGTCCATATGTATATATCTGTCGGCTGCTATGCCTTTTATCCTTGAGTACCCCGGTCCTATCGAAAAGATGTATAACCTAGCTGAAAGGAAGACAAGGGAATAATGTACTATATCATTAGTTATATGAACTATATTTTACATTTTATAGGGATTACATATCGTTTTATTGTTAATTAATCATTTTAAAGATATTTCATAGATTCATTTTCACAATCCATTTTTTTTTCGTTCATATGTTTGTTCGTTAATATTGAGGTTATATGCTCAAGGAGGACCATGCAAAACATAGTGACGCAATGAGAAGTCATATTATGAAAATAATAGATTAAGGATCGTATATCGTCCTAACAACTAAGCATAATCTGAGCACTCATGAAAGTATATAGCAGTTTAAAGTGTGTGGAATGCGTTTGTTTTAGTCCCCTACGACTCGATTTGACAATCAATGTTCTTTTTCCAAGAATAAAACGGAAATATTGCTCAAAATAATTTAGCACATTAAAAACAAAATTGTTAGAGTTATTGCTAACTCGACTCGAGACGTCACAATTCAAAGAATTTGTCCACACGACATAATTCTACAAACAATCTCGAATCCTGGCGCTTTTGACGATTTTGAATGAGTTGTATTCATATTCTGAAGTCAAGCAGAAGTATACAAGTCACTATTTTTTAAAGAAAAAGACTTTCCTGCCTTGAATATTTTGCCAGCCGATTTAAGTTATGAATTGAGGTGTCGCATAAACCCCTCCGGAGTTGTAATGTATATCCGTTACAATGACCAGCTGTCGGTGACTTTAATAAATTTGAGAATTTTCACATCATATAAGTTACATAAAACTCTTCATGGTGCTTTCTACGAATCTAATGGACTCCACATCGACCAGACAATGAAGTCGGGATGAAAAATATGTTTCAAATATTTCGAGTTCAACTTTTTAAAACGATTGTCATATCTCTATCCGTTGGTGAAGAAGAATGAGTTCTTGTAAATACCGGTTAAACAATTTCTCAGATTTCTCACGTTTTTCATTTCTATGTGTAATGATATTCTAAAAAAGCAAGCAGTTTCTCTGGATTTTTCTGGTTTCTTTATTTCTTATGTATACATAGCTGTTTTTCTTCTTTATTTTCAATATTGTTATTTAAGGACTTGTTAGTATATTTTGCACTTCAATTTATGATCTGGACTGCTTTTCATTTTCCAGATGTTATCCACCATGTTCATAAAATCCATTTCTTTAAAGGATACAAAATGTTTGATGAAAATCATTGCTTCAGGTGGATCTGCTTCCCTCTTTTAAATATGGATGTACAATTTCATTTCGATTTCGATTTTAAGGGGAAAATACTTCAAGTTCGTCTGATTTTGTTCCTTTAAGAAAGGCAGACATAAAATATCTCGTGGCAATATGATCTTAGCTTGGTTAATATTTCTGATGTACCCCTCAAGCCCAGTTAATATAATATTATGATGAATGAATAAGAATAAATATAATTTGGAGGATTTGCGAACTTATGATGCGTTCTGTTTGAAACATATTCAACTTTCTGTTCTCTTATTCTCTTTTGATATATTCCTCTTGAGATTTACATTCCTCTCCATAGAACAACTGACAGTGGTGACGTCATAATCTATCCAGGGTAGGAGGCAGTGGCGTACACAGATCTTTACTTCAGAATGGTGAACAATCTCAGTTTACTATCGTCAATTTAGTCCATGGTAAAAAAGGGCAAATTTATGGACGCTAGTTTTTGTACGAGGGGAGTATGTCAAAAATGACTTATCTTGTGAAGAGGAAGCAAATATAATGAAGAGGTATATAACACCCCCCCCCCCACCCCATGCAATCGGATTCTTATAACTACCAGTTATATAAAAGGTCGCTATGTTTTGTTTTCCTTGATCATACATCTGTTATGAGGGGGTAAATTGCCCCCTTGCACCTCCTCTAAATACCCTACTGGTAGTAGAGAGCAACAAGCATTGGCAGGTGCATTCTTGGCTCCAGAGGGGCGCTGTTTCATATTCTCTTTTACTCAAAAGTGATCCTTGACTCATTCACGCTGTTCTGCTATGCTCACTGTTTACTTTTGATTAACAATGGCGTATTGTCCCGGTGTGCCTCTCCTAATGCCTTTTGTTTTCGCTGGCATGCTGGGATGGAGGAGAAAAATGAAGATGATCTTCACGCATTCTTGCCTTTCCTTCAGTTGTTATGCTGTTTGGGGATTTCTGTGAAAGTTGGTTAAAAAGGGTCTTGATAAGTGGATTTGGGAGACAATAGATGGAACGGATGAGTGGTAACACCTGCTCTGATGGTAGAGAACAGCTTATTGACAATCATATAATTGTAAGAGAATATATACTGTATATTATGTATACACACACAAAAGGACAGAACTGGCAATGACCCTGAAATATCTACATTGTGAAATGAAATGATAGAAATACAAAATAATGAGAAACCTAGAGACATCAACTATGCACCTTTGTTATTTCTTTTTAAAAATATATTGTGTGTGTGTATGAACGCATATAAAGTTATTTATTATTTATCATTTATTAATTTATCATTTATTCATATTCATACATAACTATGCATTGCTGGAATTTCTTCCCATGTCATTTTTTCAAACAAAACTTTTCTTTCCCCTTTGAGGTCCAAATTTTCTCCTAGTCTTCTGTATGCTCTCATTGTAAAGAAAGACAATAGATGAGCAGCAGCATTCTCATTGTTATCTATATGTAGCGATCCACCTAAAACCTGATCTCCTAATACCCAGAAATTTTCAACGAACACAACTATTTTACCTGGAAAAATGGAAATCTTAACTTTAAAAAACACAGGCCCTTTCCTAATTTCCTGGAAAACTAAGATGATATTTTGCACTCGTCTGATAATATTCTGCCATTCCATGATATAGATAAAAGGTGGACTGGTTGAATTAGGGCGTTTGTTGAATACGTTCAGAGGTAAACTTGAATATGTCACCTTCTCAAAGTTATGTAAATCGGAACAAATCAATTTCTCACATACTTGCAAAAGTTACAAACCTAAGGGTATGAATAATTTCGTTGTAAACTGTTTACATGTTATAGTTTGGTGATAAACGTGAAAATAAAAGGAAATGGGGAAAAAATATATTAAACAAACAAAAGACGAGGAATGTTGGGAGTAAGAAAAATAACATAAGAAATACGCAGCTCTATAAAGTACAATACAGAGGATGTTATTTCGTATATTACTTAAAATTGTTGTTTATTCTTGGTATAAAAAACACACATTTCAGAACCTTTATGAAGATATATACAAGGTGTGGCGTGTGATTTGTCTGATGATGCATTGTTTATCTTATGTTTTTGCCGGAACTTTCATTTTTAGGTGTCAATCACCTCCCATTCTTTTTTTCAACCCCACACGCACATCAACCCACCCCGCGTTCACATTTTCCCGGCCCTGTCTATTCTTATTGGGTGATACATATATATTGGGTATCTTATCTAATTTCACGTGATCTGAAGAGTAAAACAATTCATTTTCATTTCATGAAATAAATCACATGATGGTAAAAACTATACAACATTACATAAAACAATTTATTTGAGAATCGGTATAGGAAATCTAATCTGGTAACTTCGTAAACTTCAGAATCACTTCTGAAACGTCTGGTGAGCTTCAGGGCATTCAAAAATTACCCCGTGACTTAAGTTTTCCTAACGCTGCCAGGGTATAATTATTTGAATGCATGCAATTATCCAAATTAATCGATGAAATAAAAATAAATCGCTTTGTGTATTTCCACGAGGCATCTAGCGGTCGGAGGCAATTCGATAGATAATATGGACCAAGTATATATATATGATTTACTCCATGTCTCTTTACTAGTAGGTTATCAACAGATTGATGGATATCCTTGTTGCTAAAAAGAGGTCATACAAATATAGAACAGCTTGCATTTTCAATAACGAGTGTAATCATTCTTTATTTTCCCCCATTCCGAACGCGCCCTTAAATCATCGTCAAAAGATAAAGAGAGACTGTCGCAGTTGTGCTAAGCAATTTAACGTACAATGCCACCTCGTTTGTTTAAATAAATACAAACCTGTGAAAAATCATTGTTCTTCTGTTTAGTTTCTCTCCCACCATTCTATATTATTGTCCTTCCTGTATACAGGGCGTGTGCGCCTATATGGGCGGACACCAAATTAATTAGCTAATGACAATGTCACGTCCATCAAGCGTGGTTTGGCGAAACATTTCATATTCTATTGTTGGCAGAATGGTATATCGAGTGGAAAATGTCTAAGTGATTTCTTCATTGTTTCCATATATCCGTTCAGGTTTCTACTACACGGTGTCTCAACAATCGCATAACGCAATTTCACTTTCAAACAATCGGCATTCCATGATGTTATTAGAAAGAGACTGTCGATAGGAGAAGAGATGGCAGTATTCTTTTCACATGATGGAAGTGTTATTACTTGTGATTCTGTTCATCGTCCTTTCTTGGAAAATTGTAACATCTGCCTTCTTTTCAGAAAAGCAGAATCCAATTGGTTTTAATTGATTAGTTTGTATAGTTTATACAGATGACTGTAACTAGTATATTTCACCAATTGTTGCCTTTATTATCCGTTGTGGTTGAAACAATATCCAGCTTCATCAGGATTCTCTTTAAGGGGAACTGTTCATTTATGGGCTTGGTATGTAAAACAAAAGTCCCGACAGTTTTATGAAGAATGGATAGAGTTTAGTAAGAACAGGAAAAATAAAAAAATAAATCAATGGGAATTCCATTCATAAAACGGTATATAAAACCTAAAAGTGATATATATCACCTCAACTAATGGTGAAATTTTAAAGACATTCCAAATCACTGTACACCATCGACACAACAAGCTTCATTGCGCCTTTGAGACTGAGAATAATTTCACAGTATCCATACACGTTGATTAGGACCTTTAAAACAACGGCTCCACAGTTTGCCAGTTGCGCGACAGGTGAATTTAACAAACGTCATACATGGCATGCATCACGCGATGATTTCAGACAATTGTCAAAATTTCTATTTAGAATGAAAGTTCGCTTGTCCGTGTAGGTTTAAGGGTTGTGGTATGACAGAGAGAGAGAGACAGAGAGAGACAGAGAAAGAGAGAAACCTGTAAGAGTCTGTAGATTGATGGGTTTTTTAAAATTATGAATTAAAATGATTTTATCAGGCCTTACCTGTGACTGATGCAAATATAATTTATTGATTCATTTGCTCTTAAGCCCAGCACACCAACAAATGTAGTTATGAAACGAAAGTCGTGCGATGATGCAGGTTGATATCGGCCCTATTCGGATTCAAATCGGATGCAGATCGGAGAGAGTCGTGCGACGTCGAGACCAGTGTCAAATCGGCTTTTAGTGGGAATATAACGAACATCAGTTGTCGAATCGATTTAAGTGATTGCAATTACCTAAATAATAGCCTGATTTTCAGACCCTTTTACCGAATGGTCGTACGTTTTGTGCTGCACAAAGATTCAATAAGTTTAATTTTGGCCATTACCAAGTATATTATATAGTGGGTAATTGATGTAGACAAAATTCTTGAGAAAAAAAGATTTCAGTCAATCACTCAATTAGTGTCTGACAGTGAACTCTAGAACGTAAACGGTGTCCATGCCTAATTTGAATACTAGGACACTGCTAATGTTTAAATTTCACAGATAGGACATACATCGACATATTCATAATTTCTGCAAAGTTTTACGTAAGTTGATGTTGGCTGCAAAAGGGACATCCGACATAGTATCTTTAAAAATAGAACATAATACGACAGTTCAAAACCACAAATCCAAAGGGGACGAAAAGGACTCTTTCTTCAATAAGACGAACCATGTTTTTTTAATAAGCGAATTTTTATTTCTTCTTAACCTAAGCGAGGTAATTATTTTACCATATATTTGTAATGTTTTGTAATGTTTTAAGTCTGTGAACAATCGAAGTTTACATCTGAAAGTATTCAACAAAGGCCATAATTCAACCAGTCTACCTTTCATTTTCGAGGTACAAAATACACAACATAGATGACATTTTCGAGAGGTATAATGATTCTTTCAATTGTTTACTATACCTCGATACATACAGCACATTAATGCCAATCATCCGTTTGCCTCGCTTGGCCGGCGCAACATGCCCTTATAGGAGAGGAGAATACAAGCCATTCTCATGGTCATTAATCGGTGCATTAACCCAAACAGCTTGCGGTTTGGCATTAATATGAAAGAGAGAAAAAAAATGAAATGTTACGAGTGACTGAATGTCAATATGGCACGAGCGCGTTTCTACAGTGGTTCATGGACATCTCTAAAGAGACGTTTCGATTATGGTAAAGATGAGGAAAAAGTGGAAAGCCCGTTGCTTTCGTTTTAATCCTATTTCTACAAATATAGTAGGAATATGACGTGGATGTGATCGCTCTTGCAATGCCCTCATATCCCAAATATAATTAAAAAAGCTTTAAAAAATTTGGACCAACTTTGGATGCTGTTTGTGCAGTCCAATATACCTGTATATCTGAAGTGCTTTTGAGGCAGTTTGTTATAAAGCTGATGTTTCCAAAACATGATCTTATCATAAGTCCCTACATACAAATCGAACATTCCCAATAACATCTAATTGTTTTTCACCATGCAATCGCTTAGCAAGGACTCACCATTGTCTTTGCCGGATGTTTTTTGTTTTCATTGCGAGTGTATTATGCAAATACAGTTTATCTAATTATTATGTGTGCTTGAAAACCTCTCAAATTGTTTTGATAATATGTTAATTTCTACGTGTGACTATTGAACCGGGGTAATAATAATATTTACTGTGGAGCGCCAAGTCTGACAGACAGTTAAGCGTATGACCCGGACTAGACAGTGTGCAAATCTTTACAATTACAAACAATAAAAGGCAATATTATTTCATGTCAATATCAACATTTAATCACAAGGTGTAGATTTCAATGAAATAATTTGGTAGGAACAGAATTGGAAGTATTAACTATGAGAGTGGGTGATATTAATTTTGTTTATAATCAGACAATCTTTTTTTGTTTTTACCATCATGGCCATGGAAGCTAGTTCGGGCGTGGTTCTGGCAAAAATGAAGGGGAAAAAAGAACTCCGCGTTATATAGTAAAAATAGTATATGTCAGATTTTAACCTAAAAATTGGTCTTTATTTCATTTTTGTAATGACAAGAAGACCACTTACAGATAAAACCGAACAAATTTATACCGAATGGCTGCTGGGAAATCACTTCAGCAGAAAGAATGAGATTTCATCCAAACATTGTTGTCACTGATTGAAATACTATTTTCGTATATACTAGTATATTTGTCCTTCATATGTCATTACACTTTTATAGGGATAATGAAATACGTCCTCGCTGATGACGGCAATCATTCTCTCATTTTCGATGCTAGCCTACACTAATGTGTATTCGCCATTGATCTCCGTCACGTGATCAATACAGAAGTGGCCAATCAAGGGCAAGCGTGGATCGACTGAAAAGTGTTTATTGATCAATGTCACATTGCATGTGTCAATGAATCATTTTCTTAATGCACCGATGTAAAAATATCCACACTGTGGACGATTGTCTGAATAGGATTTTAGACTGGATGCATAGATTGAATTCGCAGGATTCCGATAGTGTACGAAAAGTAAGGAAACAACCACTAACGTGACCACTCTTGCTTTGAAGAACAAATGAATAAATACAATGCGCAAGAAAATGAGAGAATAGTGGTTAATCTAACTGTAAGACATATTATGCTAGTGAAGTGTCACAACCAATGCCCTGTCTAAATGTAAACGTCCTGAGCCATTTGAGCCCCAGGCCAGGATTCGAACCAGGTACCTTCCGTATAGGATAATAATGTGTGCGTAACCAAAAGCTCTTAATTTCAGCTCCCAGTACAACCCTGTGCGTATGTGTGTGTTATGGGGGGGGGGGGGTGTTGTTAATAAATTTCAAATGCTACTAGGCGTTTTACAGAATGACTCGTGCGTACCTATGACACACGCTGTTTTAATCCGTCGTAATAATCATGGAGCAACTGTATGACTTAGCAAAAGCACAACTAATTCCAAAGTGACTGTATGTTTACAACACCAGCCGAACACGCGCCAAAATCAATGAACAATTTTAACAGCCACGCGCAACCACCTGCCACTCTGCGAAGTTGGGAACTATGAACTATTCTCTTTTCGTCCTTTCTTTCTGTTTGATCAAAAGCGATTTAGTCATGCGGAAAGGACACAAATCGTGACGCAGCTCAGATCAAATAGAAAACACTGCCATGAGGTTTATAGCTAATGCTTATATCCTCGGTTTGATGGTGTATCATCTGATCATAGGAATAATTAAATAATTCAGTCGTTACCATGTCAATAATTGAAAAAAAGCATGTCCAAAAACAAAACATGGTTAATTGAAAACCTACATAAACTTTTTGAAACTATTATAATAGTAACACCAGCTGACGATCACTCATTTTAACGTAATTAGTTTTCTAGAGTATTTGAGAGATTAAGCAATTTCTTAAGTGCCTAGAGCTTAAAATATACCAACCTTATTTTAAAGCATTTTGAATGATGGCCTCGGTAGTATTCGTTCGCTATTTTGGAATTTGTATAGCTATTTATGGGTAGAAACATTTCAATATTGTATAAATCTACGTCATTGTTAACCATAATCATCGATGCATTCATGATATAGACATCTGCTTCTGTAGCATTTGACGTAATGTGTATGGAGGCGGCAGGTGTGTGCAGGAGCTGTCAACGCATTCATCAGTTTTAATCTATGACTCCGACTCTCTCTCTCTCTCTCTCTCTTCCTCTTTTTATCTGCCTCTTTGTGGAACTCATCATAGTTTTAGATTCCAGATTTGAAGGCATATCAATTAGATTACATTATCGCAAAGACTTTCGGAAAATATCACATACAGAAGTCATGTTCCGATTACGTAATATACGTCATTGCAATATTCGCATATTTCATTACGTGTGTGATAAGACTATTGGAATTGTCTTAATTCGATTTTCGAAGGTCTTTTGGTCGTACTAAAACGTCAACAATTATACGCCTTTTTGGTTTGCTACGAAATTCTTATGTGTCCTTAAATTACATGCGTAGGATACACTTATGATTCTGTTTTTTTATAATTATTGTAGCTCAAATACTAAGAAAGCAAGAAGAATATGCTGACAGTCAAATAACAAGGGGAACTACAGCTTCAAAGACCTATCCGATATTGTACTAATACATCGAGATAGTTTCGAATCCGGGTCTCACGATTACAAGACCACTGCTCTAGCACTGAGCCATCTTGCATCACTCTAGTCCTAAAATACTCACAGTTCTGTCAAAAGATGTATTTTTTCAAAGATGCAAGTACATTATTTGGCTAAACTCTTGAGCATCTTATTCATAAATAATTGTATTACCTGACTAGAGTGACCTGATTCGCGCTTTGTGGAGAACAAAAAAATTGAATAATATAACCAGGGATATGAAAGATGTTTATGAAAATTTCATTTTTTAGTACTGCTTTTAGTTGGTGCATTAAGAGTGAAGTAAATGCTATCTCAGCAATGCCACGTGGGAAAAACGTGAGAAACCATATAAAACAAATTCTTCATCGTTAACCCAAGGTATCATAGCCAGTCTCCAACCCGGTAAAAGGAATTCTTTGAACGCTTGAGAGTTTTATCGTCTTATCATTAAAGTTTGACTAAAGTAGAGTTAACCATGCTTCGTGTACTTTGAAAGGAAATGGACCGTAATTTTAACAGAAAAGGATACCATTATTACTCGTGATTACTGCAGTCCATACAGTCAGATGAACTCGCTGTGATAATTAAACTTTGAGTGACAGTAAAACCCTTTCTCAAGAAAAAAATTGTGTCTATAATAACTATATGGGCAATCCATGCTATCTATCTGTCCACTTCGATACCACATCTTTATCTGATTATGGTTAAAAGCTCATAGTCGTACTAGAGCTTGGATCAGACGCATTATCGAGTAAAATTACATTTTTGTTGTCGATTCATGTTCACACTTTCGTAATACCATTTCATTATACCTGGTAATACACGGCACTTTCCTTGACCTTGTGTGGATAATGTGTGATAATGTATAGGCAAGTCTAAGGAATTCGGTAATTTTCTGTCACATACGTTACCAAGAATATCGGAAACTGAACAACAAATGAGATCAAAAGTGTTACTTTCCTTACAATGTTTATATACTACATACCCATTGATTAATGTCTATTCGAGGATATCTGTGTTATTTATTTTATATATAAAGAATTAATGAAGTAAATCATTTGGACCTTGACGAAGAAAGTCGGGATCAATTAGTATGCAGTGAATCATGGATTGTAAGCTACAGGTGCGACCAGGACCCCTCTTCTTCTTGCTGGTTGGCATTTTTTATGAAAGTTTGTTGGGTTTAGCCATTGGTGGTGGTGATGTATTTGGTCTGATCAGTAGCCCTAGTAGTGCTACCCTGAGTACCCTCTTAGACATATACTAGTCACCTTGATGTAGTCGATGACGCGCATTACATCATCAGCCTTATCGGATTTCTGAAAATGAAATCGATTTCAATATCGTAAAAGCTAAACAAAGTTTTAAAAAAATGTGCATTTTGTTGTAGAGAGACAGCTCATAGTTTGATTTGAGTGATTCCGTTCTAATCGTTATGTCACCTCTATTTTTACTGTTGCGTGGCTTTACTCTCGACATCTAACTACACTTTGACTGCGTGAATAAGCAACGCGTCATGTATTAACCATCATCAAATCAATTTCACGAAGCAGAGATTGATGAATGACGGACTGACTCACATAGTGCCACCAAAGCCTTTTAAGTGGCAGCGTTACCATGGCAACCATACACAAGGAAAATCACCTGGATTATGATTGATGGGAGGATGGGACCTGTACAGAGTGCCTCACAAAAGTATATTTGAGTCGTCTGTTCGTCGTTGGTAGTATAACTCATCTTCTCCATTCTCTTTTTTTTGGGGGGGGCAGCATTTTTTTTCTTTCTTCTAATCAATAAGATGGACGTTTCGTATTATAGTGGTTCATTCACTCAACTCTCAATCTAAGGGTTGAGCGTTCGAACCCCAGCAAGGCACTTACGTCATTTCGCAATAGCATTCATCCCCATTTGTTACTCTCCAAGAAGGTGCAAACTGGTGGTCGGGGTATAATTGCAAGAAACCAGCATTGAAGCTGGCCAGGCTTTCATTATTTTTGTTAGTGGCATAGTTCAGTATATTCTAGTAACTTCTGAGCGTCCCTCCAAAACAAGAATAAAAGGATTAGACATGTTAGCCTATATTTTAATGTGAGTTTTTGATTTCTCCATATTTTAAGTACTGTATTTAATGTATCATGAAAGAAGAAGTAAAATTGATTTTGAATAATCAGCAGTTCAAAATGTTATGGACAAAAAGATTATAGGCTTACTCATAATGACATTTTGATAGAATTTCTTTGAAGTTACACGTTTAGAAAGTGGTGTCAATGAAAATAAATAAAATCCTTGCTGTATAATTTTCCTAGTAAAATAATTAAGGTGCGGTTTTTTGAAATAAAATATCATACAGGATTGGTACAAAAATATTCAATTTCTTTCACGACTCTGTCCAAAATTAAAATACCACCTTCTGTCCACCTAATTATTGTAGTTATTATAACCCCATCAATGCCAGTATCAATTAAACACCTGTGCCAAGAGGGACTTAAAAGTGTGCAAAACATCTTGCATCAAGTGAGAATCGAATCCGTGACCTCTCGTATGAGAGTCAAGAGCCTTCAACGATATATTACAGTGCCCCCCAGATAGGCTTGTCTCTCATCCCGTTGTATTTATATTATTCACAGTGATTACTTACTATATATATCATCACCATCCCACGTTGTTGTGACCAGACCGCTGGGATCCACCATGATGTAGCCGTGAAAAACATGAAGGACTTGGCACCCTTCTGACTCCAACCCTCTCCTCTTCCGGCTCCTTATCAACGTGTCGTTACCCCCCTGCGCCGAATCGGTAAGATTCTCATGGCATTTCCTGATGCGCAACAGGTTGCTGATATTAAAACCACGTAATCTGTTCTTATGTAACCTAGGATTGTCATGGGTGTTAGGTACATCGTTTGTTCTATTAACATGGACATCGTCTTCCAGATTTGATGATGATGACCACGACGATGACCACAATGATTGTGATGACGAATTAACTTCGCCTGAATCGTTTGATTCATTGATGGTTAATGATAAAGGCGATGATACATTTAATCCCTGATAAGTTGTGATTGAATTATTTAAAATGTTAGCACTGATATGTTCATCCTCCATCCGCCGTCTTGACCTGAGAGCGGCCCTTCTTCTTCTTCTTTGAGGTAAAAATGTTTCGTTCGCAGTAGTTCTCCGTGTCATGAGTGCTTGAGCTTGTGACGGTGAGTTCGACCCCGTCTTTATTATAGAGAATAACGTCCTTCTTTGTCTCCACATTAAATCATTAGTAGGTCTTTTCGGAGATTGACTCCGTAATCCATGCGTTACAGGGCTCTCCTCCTTGCCCAACGACCGTGTCCTGGATTTAATCCCTTTAGAAAAATTCCCTTCCATGACATCGCGATTCGCCAGCGATTTCTCCAAGCCTCTCAAAACTGTTTCATCGTGCACTGTAAAGTTCTTTCCCAAAGTACCGACGACTGATACATCCCCATCGTTCCTTCTTCCTGTTGTCTGGGTTGACTTACTAAAAGTTTTGGAGTTGCTGGGGTTTAGCGGCAACCCATTGGCAAAGTTTGGGACCACCATGAGGGTGAAGAAAGCCCGGAAAACACCTCCCCACCCGAGCGTTTGTTTCACCTGACGCATACTCTCTCGTCTCCAAGTACACACCTGTCCTTGTGTTTCAGAGGAAGGAAAAAAAAGGGGGAAGAGCTTTAATGCTTGGTTGGTCGGCTGACTTCAAACGCTTCCAAATAACACCTCACGTGTGATATGGTGTGCAGGCTAGCCAACAGGAATCAAGGCCAATATCACTTCTCAAATTCACACAATGACAGCACCACAACGGAGTTAAACAGTGAATACTCTAATGCACAGATTGTGAGGCAAAGTACATGCAAAATTCAGGACAAATTAACCGCTATATCTTTCTCTCTCTCCAATTTTGCTATCAGCACCTGCCAGCAGACGTGATTGTCGTGGAATGATGATGTGAAGCGAACGAGTGACATGACTTTATAGTAACTATGCTCAGCGTAGGCGACCACGATATTGATTGATTACCAATGATTGGTAATGAACGAAGCTCTTGAAGATTTCGAGGGTGTTTTCCAAGTCGGTGCCATGTGAGACAGGGGAGTAATGTGATAATAGACATGTTTTTAGATCGCGTGCAGTGCGCCACACCAGTCGACCAGTGTCCGTTCCAATCCTCCCCATCGGCCTACGCATATCAAGCCATGCCTCAAACCCCCGCGTTGACGGCGGCCAGTCTCCGTTTGCGTACACCAGTCCAAGCCACATAAAATATTATGATAGAGAGAGAGAGAGGCAGAGAGAGACAAAAATGGTTGAGTTTCCTAATAGATATAGCCGACCTTCATACCAGGCCTTGCAGCCTTTCGACGATTCGTACCATAACCCACCCGCGACGGCAACTATCTACCAATTGTCATCTCCAATTTAGATTTTTTTTCTTCTTCTCCGTGACAACTAGACCGAGTCAGGATTGCCGATGGAATGCTGTCTATTGTTCACGTCAATGTTGAGTCGTACGCCTATTCTACCTACTAGCTCTCCGCAGGCTCGCGATATGAATAGCAATAGATCATAAAAACATTTATTTCCCCAAAACATGTATTATTTCGCTAAAATCCAACCAAAATAATTTACACACTACTGTATGTACTGCCTGCGGATATCATTAATACAGATCCATATCTATGGTGTGCTGTCATCGAACATTCCTCCGGATTTACGACAAGAGTGCAACGTGCTCCTTGCAAATATTGTGGCAAATATCCAAAATCAGTCCAAAGAAAAAGAAAAAAACAGCTATGTAAAGTTATTCTCTATTACACTGGAGTTGGTTGATTATATTGAAAGTAACGCTTACATCCATTGCCATGTTTTTTCCGAATGCAAGTTCTAAAAATACTGTGATTGACTTGACCCGGGACTTCACATTAATCTTTATTCATATACACAAATGATTTTATCTTTTATTGCTCGTTCCCTTCACTTGTACCGATTGAATTAAATACCCTGTGTGGCTTAAAGGTAAAGATCAGTATTGGAAACGCCCCAATTTCTAAAAATGAAATGGAAGCTCTCATTACCAATCATGTTAAAGAATATGTTTTGACTAATACATGATGATAACAAATTTGCCGGGAAACCGCCTAATCATTCATATATTTGGTAAATTTGTTTTTCTCATGGTCTGTGAGAGATATAGGGTAGTCCCATATACATCTTTCTGTGTATAGGGCTTGTAACTTTACGAAGAATGGGCCAAATTTCTTATAATTTTGATGATTCCAGAACCTTGCAGATGCTAGATGCTAGATGATCAACCTTTTCTGATCGATTCCACAACGTTTCTTTCACAATGTAATCGCATGACCATAACAGTTACTGGTCTTTACCTTTAAAACTCACAAGCGTTGCTATAGGCCCTTCCATATTTCACTCTTCTTTTCTAGTTTGGTCTTTAAAACAAAAATTACTGCATGCAAACACATTGATATGTAGAGCTGTTAACAGAATTTGTGTTTTTTGTACCATTTATTTTGTGACATTACACAATGGGAAAATGGGAAATATGAGCAAATAAACTGACATTGAAACTGTTTCTAATGTTGTAAGGGAACGGTTTGAACTAAAGTTGATTTCCCAAAATTATGTCGTAATTTACAACTTCGTCAACATTATTTGCTATAATATATGATATTATACTGTAGGATCGGAGTAAAATTCAAGATTTCTGCGACTGGGAATCCCATTTATATCTCCCTTTCCCTCTATAGTATTACTATCATTTTAATAATTCCTTTGAAATGAGGTATTTAACAATTAAGTTCTTCGAGCTAACCAGATTAGTTACAGTAGACCCAATTTCTGTTTGATGATGACCTACATTAGTCTGTCTGTTTGTTTGTTTCCAGGGTTTGTTTATCGAAATATTTCCAAAAGAAACGGGTAACACCTCACTACTGAAACTCTATGTACAGGAAATCAGCCTAAATTAACCCCTAAAAAGATTAAAACCAATAATTAATAGGGAAGAAAACATTGGCGTTTCCTGTAATCGGCGAAATGATATTGGTAACAGAAAAGTGTATTCTGGTGGGAT
>BEXV01002064.1:12615-26056 GCA_003118195.1 Hemicentrotus pulcherrimus | reverse complement strand
TTAACTACAGACTCCCTTTTCAACCTGAAAAGAAGGAAGCCTTTTGTGTAAGTTTACTTCAAGAGGTGGTGTAAATAAAGAGCTTTCAGATCTAATTCAGACACGGCTTGGGATCATATTGTTTGGTGTGTAAGCCTTGGACAACAGAGCCCCGTCTGTCCATTGAAAAAACTGCATGGGTCAGGGCAATGAAGCAATTCATCCCACCCCTCCTGGTTGAATACTAAGTTACAACGTAACAAAATTTAATTTGTGTAACTCCCCTTTATTTTTAAAAAGAAATTGAGTACCTTGTCCCTCACGTAGCCCATATTAATGAGAGAAAAAAGAGAATTAGTTACTCTTTGTTTCTCGAATTTGTATAACTATTTTCAGAACTATACATAGCATGTTTAATATAATTATTGTATATTAAGATATATCTATATATCTAAATTTCTTGTTATCCTCTAGTTTCCTCGATTATAATCATGTTAAGTTTGTTACTAAGAAATATTGGTTACTAGTCGAATGTATTCAAGAAGCTGCGATGGCCGAGTGGTTAAGGCGTTGGACTTGAAATCCAATGGGATCTTCCCGCGTAGGTTCGAACCCTACTCGCAGCGTGATGAGGTTGCATTTTACTTTTATCTCTTTTAATATCATTTTGGCAAATATTTGCTTTTTACAATGACTGCATTGTAAGATAAACAGTATTGGAATGTGATAATTAAATTGAATTGTGATAACAAATTATGTTCACCAGGTATCGATAGGGACTTTAAGATTTGCGTGGACTGATACGTGTGACTTCCACTCAAGGCAGTGCATTAAAAGGACGTCGACCGTAGCAATCCCTATTGTCTTCGTGCGAATCTAAAAGTCCCTGTTGCCCCCTCGACGACGAAGTCGGAGGGGATATATAAACGCCTGCTGTCCGTCCGTAACGAATTTGTTTCCGATCGATTACTTGAGAAATGTTTGGCGGATTTTAATGGAATTTGATATAAAGGTACATAATATCAAAATGCAGGCTCATGTCGATTTTGGAGTACGTAGGTCAAAGGTCAAAGGTCATAGCTCATTGAATATGCGAATCTGGTTTCCGATCCATAACTTGTTAGATTATTGTTTGACGGATTTTAATGAAATTTGATATGAAGGTTCATGGTATCCAAACACAGCCCAAGTTTGATTTCGGAGTATGTAGGTCAAAGGCCATAGCTCATTAAATATTCGAATCTGGTTTCCATTCGATAATGAGTAATGTTTGATGAATTTTAATGAAATCTGATATGAAGGTACATGGTATCAAAACACCGTCTAAGTTCAATTTCCGAGTATGTAGGTCAACGGTCATAGCTCATTAAATATGCGAATCCGGTTTCCGATCCATAACTTTAGTATTGTTTGATTTCATATGAAGTTTCATCGTATCAAAACACAGCCTAAGTTTGATGTTGGACATACTCCGAAATCGAACTAAGGCTGTGTTTTGATGTTGGTCAAAGGTCATAGCTCATTAAATATTCGAATCTGGTTTCCATTCGATAACTTGAGTAATGTTTGACGAATGTTAATGAAATTCAATATGAAGGTACATGGTATCAAAATACATGTACAGCCTAAGTTCGATTTCTGAGTATGTAGGTCAAAGGTGAAAGGTCATAGCTCATTAACTATGCAAAAACACCTAATTATATCATGTGAAAATGTGGTTAACTTCCTAGCCCAGTCATATAATATAGTCCAATGGAGGTAACTTGTTCTGACGTATATAGGCCATTTGTACCCTGTGAGGGGATGCTACGCTTTGTGTTGACTTGTTCATCATGGTTTTGTTGAGTTATAAAACCTTTGGCATGTGTTATAAAAAAAAATCCAATGTAACATTAGGTTGACAGTGCTGTATAGGCTCATTTGGTTCAATATAGTCATTGATAATGAAATTAAAAAGTGCAAATTTTATTTGAATATGGTATACTTTTACGCAGAGCTGTGATGGCCGAGTGGTTAAGGCGTTGGACTCGAAATCCAATGGGATCTTCCCGCGTAGGTTCGAACCCTACTCGCAGCGTGATCTTTTTTTGTTATGCCTCACCCCTTTTTAATATTATTATTTGGTAATTGTGATAAAGATTGGATGGTTAGGTACACGTTTATTTTTTTTAGGACTGGTTTCATTAATGGTTATGTTGTTTAAGGATCATCAAACCTTATCAAAAAAGGGAGTTTTCGCAAGCTTTACGCGGACGGAGAATCTGCGGGTCGTCTGAAAAATCGAGAAGCTATATACTCTAACAGAGGAGTGGCCGCTGGGGTACTGAAATCCAGATCGGTTTTGGTCCAAATCTACGGGCGTTCTCAATGATCACCAAAGTGAATCG
Organism: Hemicentrotus pulcherrimus; assembly: GCA_003118195.1. Lineage (NCBI taxonomy): Eukaryota > Metazoa > Echinodermata > Echinoidea > Camarodonta > Strongylocentrotidae > Hemicentrotus > Hemicentrotus pulcherrimus. Next base: position 23,690 of record BEXV01002064.1, on the reverse strand, counting down.
ACGGCCAAGCTTATACCAAAGATGGTATGGTAATCTTTTAAAATCATGCGATGATCACATCTCTTATTTAAAAAAAGAACCATGGTAACTATGTTGTTTGTTTGTTTTTTTTTTTTTTTGGGGGGGGGGGTAAAACAGCGTCCACCATGGTAATCATGGTATCAAACGATGATAATTGCATCGAAATTTAGTGTTTTATACCATGGTGGATGGTAATTTGGACTAAAAACCATGGTTACCATGTTTCTTTTTATAAAGGATCAGGGGACGGAAAAGAAGGATGACGAATTTCAACGCGAACGGCTTTTCGTAAGCACAACATATTGGAAGTCAATGTTGCTAGATGTGTTAATATCATGAACTCTGCATCATCTATAGCATCGAAAGCATAGGCTGCCAGAAGTGTTTCTGGCACTCGATGTAATTTCGCCATGTTTGCGGGAGAGAGAGAGAGAGATTTCCAAGTGGTGACATCAGCTCCTCCATATTAGACGTTACAGAAAAGCAAAACCGCTTATTGTAACGATGTCTGACTGTCGCTGAGCGAAAGTTTACTAGTTTGTCACAAGTTAACGGTGCAGTGCAGGACATTTACTTTCAACAAGAATCAGAAAAGAATGGAACTTATTTGTCCTTCTTCACCTCGTTAAGCTGTGATGGCTGAGTGGTTAAGGCAAGAATCAGAAAATAATCGAATTGTTTTTGTCTTTCGTATAGAGCTCCGATGGCCGAGTGGTTAAGGCGTTGGACTTGAAATCCAATGGGATCTTCCCGCGTAGGTTCGAACCCTACTCGCAGCGTCATATGATTATCTTTTATTTTTTTTTTATCTCTGTCAATATCATTTTGACAAATATTGCTTTTTACGATGACTCCTTCTGTCAGATGAACCTTTTTTTAATGTGATAATTACATTGTATTGTGATAACAAATTGTGTTCATCAAGTATCTTCATTGGGGTGTTGTTGCTCTAACACAACCTGTGGAGTGCATGTGTTTGAAAAAAAAATCCAATGTATCACTTTGTTGACAGTGCAATACAGGCTCATTTGGTGCAATGTAGTCAATGATAATTACTCTAAAAGTTATAAATTTTATTCTAATTATGGTTGTGCTCTTTTACGTAGGATGAATGCCGAGTGGTTAAGGCGATATACTCGAAATCCAATAGGATCTTCCCGCGTAGGTTTGAACCCTACTCGCAGCGTGATGTGGTTAACTTTTACTGTCCCTTTCTTTATTGTGCTTTCATGAAATACAAATTGGCAACAAAGTTACATATCAACGAATCAATTTTTTGAATTAACCCTTTACCGTATTTTTTTCTTTTTTAAGGACGACCTGGTACACCGGGGGCAAGGGTAAAAAAGACGATGACGTCATACCGGAAGGACTATCCCGAGAAACCATTCACTCATCATCAAAATGCAAGGTGAGCCTCATTCTTTTCTCTATTTCATAAACCTTTCAAAGGTGATTGGTAATATATTTTTGTTAAAGTAGGGGAAGAGAGTGGATCAAGAAGAGGGGGAAACAGAGAAAAGGATGAAAGTTGTATGCGGAAGAGATGTAATGACTAATGTGGAAAAACATAGAAATAGAAGGATGCATCGTTGATTGATTACAGAGCCAAGTCNGGGGGGGGGGGGGGGGAGAGGCAGAATGATCAGGGGATTGTGAGGGAGAGGGAGAGATAGATAGAGAGGAGTATAAGAGACAGACAGACAAACATAGGCAGAGAGAAGCCTGGGGAAAGATATAGATCGGACAGGGATTTATTTCAATGACAATTATTCAACGGACGGACGAAATTTATATGATTTCTTTTTCCATTCTTAAATTTGATAACAATTATTGTTCACAGACGCAGTCCTCATAAAGCTAGACTAAGACTATAGACTCCTTGCATTACAAGTAAATGTCCTAGCTTCCTAATTACATTATTTTCTTCTAACTCAAGATGTTTAATGAACATTTCTCTTTTAAGCAAAATGGAATCCAATGATACAGACACTGTTACCTTAACAGCGCTTTTTAGATGCCTGTGTCAACACAAGTCGCTATGCACGGTTGTCATGCGTGCAGTATAGCGTAAAATGCTCATTACGGAACAATGACATTGAAGGTTGATTAGGCCTTTTTAGTAGTAAAATATTTATGATATCGATGCCGTACACCAATTTAAGAGAAAAAGAGCTGAATGTATGTTGCCATAGAAAGGCGTAGTTATGGCAACGCCGGAGGACAATTGCTCTGTGCTAATACCAGAACAATAGCGTTATGAATATCCATTTTCATTTTCGGAGTGTATCCCATTGATATTTAGCGACTGAAGGGACCCATATATAGCTGCATTTAACTGTTTTTTTTTTCAATGACATTTGAAGGTGAAATCAAGAAAACGAATTTAGGTATTCATTTTCCAATAATCTATTATACGGATTCATTATGTTCAATTTACATTTTAAAAAATACCTTCGACAATAATGTCTACACTAGAATTGTTGAGTAAACGACATTTCAGCTCTAAATGAAAATGTATTAATCATTTTAAAATAGTACTGATTTCGTATAATAAAGAAGTTTTTAACTGTGCAGTTTAGGCAAGAGAAACTGTTTATCCATTATAATCATGTGTCGGTTGCCTGAGTATTATGCGCGTTTTCTCTCTCTACGGTTTTATATTTGTTGTATTTTTTCTCATCAGGTAATTACCATGTAACGAAATAGTTATTGATGCATAATAAACCATGTACCATAAATGAAATATTAATATTAACAGATGAGAAGTAGAAATGGGTTGGGATTACCTACAAGTATACTCTATCATTCTGCTTATTCAACGGTATATCTAATCACCTTTTTGTATTATCTACCCTGTCAGATAGCGCATCAATAAGACTAATGATTATCGTCCTTATGATATATCAAGTCCTATCTTGCCGTTGACAAGGTGCTATCAATCTTGTCACTATCTATGTATACGTAACTGTAATCTGCATTGTTACCAAAATGAGTAGTAAATCGACTCGGTGACAGTGTTTAAATAGAGCTGTCTTTGAGGCTCTCAATCAGTTGCCAACTTGGTCCCAGTTCTAAATTGTTTCGTTTTTCAACGACATGGTACAGTAACTTATGGAGTGGTTTTTAGAGTCCCTAACAAGTAATTTGCAGTATTCGCTCTTGTAGTTCCGGAGAAAAAATGTAAGAGTTTAATCTTTACATCCTTACTGAGTTTTGTCTATGCCTATCTATTTACATTATCGTCCAACATCTCGATTATAGGATTTCAGTAAATGTTTGGAGTGCTATAAACGTCTCTTTTAGGCGTAGCGTAAGGAAAATGTTATGTTCGTTGTTGTTTTCGATAAACCCGGCGCATAAGGTGTATTAAGGTATTAAGGCCATGATGTATTTACACTACCATGACTACCGTCCAAAAATTACGATTTTATAAGCACGGTGATCGCAAAGTATAATCGTGATGTATGGACCATGGTGTAAACAGGTCCTGTATTAAATATTTTCGTGATATGTTTGTGAAATATTATTGTTGTTGTTCTTTTTGATAGACCGAGCACAACAAACACAGCGTATCGGAAGTCATTCGACCCCCGAGGACCAGTAGGAATGACCCACTATAACGATGTATATAGCGACAAGGGGTACAATAAGGCGGAACCCTACCACAGGACCGGATCGTCATCGGGAGCAAGGAAGAATAATCCTCATCCATTCGAGGTAAGGGGCTTGAAGTGGAGTGCAAAGTGAGGGAGAATTATAGAAAAGGGAGGGCGGGGTAGATAGAGAGAGAGAGAGAGAGAGAGAGAGATACAGAAAGAAACAAAATAGTCGATACAAAATATAGAGAGAAAGAGAAAAAATTCTTATCCATTCGAGGTAAAGGAGTTTGTAGGGATGTTTAGAATGTAGCAGTGGGAGAGAGGAGAGAGGGATGGAGGGGGGGGGGTGAAGATTAATAATAGAGACAAAATGAAATGGAGTAGAGAAAGCATTGGGTAGGGGAAAAAAGAGAAAATCCTCATTCAATCGACGTAAGGGATTGTAGTGGCGTTTGGAATAGAGAGAGAGCGTGGGATGTGGGAAGAGGGGGAGGGAGATTGAGAGATAATGTAGAGACAAAATATAGAGAAAGAAAAAGCTTTCGATAGAACAAGAGAGAATAAGAAGAGCTAGATACAAGTGAGAAAGAAGATAGAGAGAAAGATACGTGGAAAGGTAGAGAGACATAGAGGGAAATAGAAACAAATAAATTGATAGACAGGTATTATGCATGACATGTCTAAACACTGTAAAACATGTGCGTAAACTTGGTGGAACTCGATGTAACTGTAAGCTATATATTTCTAGTACAATAATATTTAGCAGCATTATTTCATTGTTTCATTTCTGAAGCATTTGGATGAAGAAAAAAAAATCAGTAAAAAACTAAAATAATATCGAAAATTTAGTAGTCACTAACTAAATCAATTGATTTGATGAAAAATGGGGTTTTTTTTGCGGTTTTTGGTACCAACAAAAAACCAGTTGAAGACAATCTAGAAATGTCCCCCAAAATGTCGAAATTGTAGTCTAAATTGTAGTCTAAATAAATGAAAAAGGGGGGTACTTCACAGTATAGAGCCTATGGAGTGGAGTAGAATATATGCGAAAGTAGTATCACAGTCACAAAAACTTTGCTACGAACTATACATCTAAAAATTTGTTTGTTACATGGGTACGTGGTATGTGTTTATAGCGTTCTACTGTATTGTACACACAATCAATAAGGACGCGTAGGAATTTTAGATTAGAGAATATAATGTATGCGAGCCCTCCATCGGCGGCGGGAGCTGTGATGGCCGAGTGGTTAAGGCGTTGGACTTGAAATCCAATGGGATCTTCCCGCGCAGGTTCGAACCCTGCTCGCAGCGTTACTTTTTTTTTTTTTTAAATATTTTTTAATAGTACATCTTCATCCGACGTCATTTATTAAGTTTTTTATTTACATTTTGTACTATGAAAATAATATTTATTCAAATTACTTGATCACGTTCTCACTTGGACTTTGAAGTTATCAACTTAAGGGCATTTATTTCAATAAAATACGAGCCCCTCCCCGCCTTATTCGATGATAATACTTAAATACATTTTACAGCATCAACACGCTGTCTTTATACCGATATTTTAGTTTGAATACGCGCCCCAGCCTCACCTGAAGAAAAAGAACGCGAATTAGAAACAAATTTGAGAAAAAATAAAGAGAGAGAGAGAGATAAAAAATCCTGTACGATGTCCATATATTTTGTTTGTTTTTTTGTTATATATTTACTATGTTTTATTCTTTCATTGTTTTACAATTACATGTAGACCTACACCAAATAACTCTCATGTGTTTTTTGTTTTTTGTTGTTGTTACAGTCTTTCATGGTTTGGAAGTTGCCAAAGAATGCCCTCAATGACCATGACCAGCTCTATCCCCACCCCCTCACTGATCAGATGATGGAGGAGATCATGAGGGATAAGTGTCTCTCTACCTATCAGACGGACTATCTCGGGATACCTCAGGGTAGGGGTTTTTCTTTTTATTCATCCAGGGTCCCCGTCTTATAAAGAGTTGCGATTGATATCGATTCCAGCTACGCACCTTTAGAGATAGGAGACTGCATACATGCGATTGATTAGAGGACTTGTCATTGATTCGGATCAATCGCAACTAGTTATAAGACGGTCCCAGTTTTCGTTAATGTCCCTCGTGTATTATGTTTCATATTGCACACACATACAACAAAACAAACCAAAATTGTTGCAATGTATTCCACAGTTTACTCATTCTCTTCATGAAATAAGCTGGAATTGCATTGAAGATTATATCAAATATTGTATAATCACTGTATAATATTGACACGATTGCCAAGACTATTAGTGAGTCACCTTTTGAATGGTGCGTACATGACTATGACATATTACGTAATCCGACCATCGTTTATATAGGATATACATGTACAACAGAGTTTGAAATTGCCCTTAAATTTGTTTCTCGAAAGTATTTGCAATCGTGGCAATTCAGATACGGCTCATGATGTATCAATTTAGGGAAGGCATATATTATGCACAACGGTGTATTAAAAAAGAATTGAATTTTTAAAGATAAAACACGAAATTTCAACTTTTACTATGAATAATAATTATGATTAGCCGTTAACCGAATTATACAGTGAACAGCTGCTATACTGATTAGGGATTTGGTGACGTTAATGTGGAGTTCTTGTGTTTATGATATACACTACTTCCTGACAATGAAAAAGGGCGTTGAAGAATCGAAGAATTTTCAAAAGTTAAACAAAATGAATGTGTTGTTATGTTTCTCCAACGCCAGGTTACCAGGTACGGACCGCTATGGAAGACTATGTCGACTGGAGAGAGAAGGTCCCATATAGCCATGAGTCTACCACCAGAGCCATCTACCAGGCACCTAGACAACATAAAGATCTCACTAACAATACATCCCGCTTCGGCTGCAATAGGAACATAAATAGACCATCGACAGGCATAGGTAAATAGAAATGATAGGAAAATTATACTTGTGGTCGTATAATTTCTTAATCAATTCAAATTAAGAATAACAACGGACCACATAATTTAAAGGTATTAAAAAGTTTTGGTATGGGGTAAGGAATTTGGTTCAAATGAACATATTGGAAGCATATGCGATCCTACAATATTTAGTGATCGTTGTCGCTGTTGAAATCGAGTCCAAAGTGATGAAATTGTAAATAATAAACGCTTTATGTTGTAAAGTTCCCTCTCAAGATGAAGATATTAATTTAGCTATAAAACATTGTTTCTTGACTAAAATCGACCGATTGGCTATTTCCGTTTGGAAATTATATACATGTATCACAATTACATGTTCTGAGATTGTCATGGTCGTAGCTACCATTTGTAATTAGGTGCTATTTGTAATTTATCAAAATTTACCGGGAGCACTGGCAAATTTTTATATTCAATTTTTCTGGAAAGCAGAAGTGTTTTAGGGGCTAAATTTTTTAGTGTTTATAGTACATCCACAGGGGCATCTAAATTTATCAAACCTGTAAAGAATCAATATCCATCCAATTTTCAAAATTTCTAAAAACTTTGTATTACCTTTAAAGTAGTCACACCAAGATGCAAAAGTGATTTGAATTGATGCAAAATTCATATCATTGCGAAGGGAAAGCCTTACTGATCAATTACAACAATTTTCCTCTTCAAAATATGTTTTGGGCCCGCAGAAATCAACTTTCAAAAATGTTAGTTTTGAGATCCAGATTTACTGCCTATTCGTATTTTTTCGTATTTTGTCGTAGTTCTTCGTGTGACGTCACACCCTGGACACGGCTGTTAAAAAAAGGCTGCTAGCTTCCGCTTGGTCTGCAGCTAGACGGACTAAGCGGAAGCTAGCAGCCGGTACCGAGCTGTTTGTCCAGGGTGTGACCTCACTATTCAGAGCTCGCTACGCTCGTGTGTTTGGCTTACGTTCGGGGGCGCTTGGGGGTTTAAGAAGGGTCTTGAAAAATTGCATTTTACGCCTCTCCACGATATCTATATGACTTCTCAGCAAATTGTTCGTGTTTTTCAAGAGAAAATCTTTCCATCCATATGTAATTTGTTCTAATTATCAGCTTTTAGTAAATTTTCTTTGTGTAGCTCCTTTAAACACCGACATAATATTCATTCATTTATTGCCTCGTCGATTACAGTGATTACAGGGAGCCAGAAGGGCGTTAAATCCTATGGACATAGTGCTCTTCTGGCTCCAAACCGACGTTAAGCCTGAATCAACTAAAGAACCTTGTTACTGCATGATATTGTGAAATTGTATTATATTCTCTTACTCCCCTTGCATTTGATTTATTAGAATAAAAGACTTTGACCAATATTCCGTGTTTTTTTTTTTTTGGAAATCGCAAGAACTGTGGAAATCCTTGATGATAAGGATCATTTAGATCACAATCGAATACATTTTTATTAGGAAGGACGTTAGTTAAATTTATAATTCTAAGAGAGGAACATTTATGTGTCTGATACAGAAATACTTGATGATGTTTTTTTAGAACTAAACTTGTGAATTAATTAAAAAGTTGTTATCTCCACCAGTTCCCAATACTAGTACCGCTCGTCACGAGATGCATCTACGTAAAGCAACGAGCTATGATCACTTCTACAACAAGCCTTTCAAACCAGGCACAGAACAACTCAGCAAAGCACTCGCTAAAGGAAAACTTGATGAGTTCTTACGACTTGCTGATGAAAAAGGTAAATACAATCTTCATTTTCACTCGAAAAGGACGGTATAGCAAGCTGAAAAACGTCTTTTTAATTCAGGTTTAACTCCGGAAATAATGACCCACTGAGTACTCATTTTAACAGCAAAATCCTATTGATTGACAGTTGAATTTCATAGAATGTAACATTTTTACACTTTTCATCCAAAGTTCTTTGTTATCAGAGGCCTGATAAAACATTGTCGTCAGAATTCTAGGAGATAAGTAGTCCAGATAAATATAATAAGACAATATCAATAAGTGGCATGATCATAGATGTTATTTTTCCTCCGCGAATATAATGATAAAGAGTTAAGAGAGAGAGAGAGAGAAAAAAAAGGTATTTCTGAAGTGGAGACAAACTTCTTAATATATAACTATTTAATGTTTTTCTTTTGTATCCAGCCTGTCAATGTTGGTGATAAACAGTTTTTTTTGTAAGCAGAGGAAAGAACCTTTTTTTCTTTCTTCTTTTAAAACATTTTTTTTTACATTTATGTTGACCAGAGTCACATTACATTATTCCACAACTGCAACTCTTGTCATCCTAACCGATCTTTCATTCTATACCTTTTCTCAGATCGTGATGCTGTACAATCAATCGTTCGCAAGCTCAAGAAGCAACCGGAGCCGACCAAGGAATCCGAAGAGGCTGAAGCTCTCCGCCTATCCGGTCTCTCACCTACCCGACCGGTAACCGCGAAACCTATACCTAAATTTAGTTGGAGATCATCTTGGACCGGGCCGCTATAAATTCATATGAGAAAATGAATCACTCCATTTGGAGTGGAATCTTTGCTCAAAAGAGTTATTCAAATACTACTTAGGAGTGAATTTTACATGATTTGGAGTGGATTCAAGTCCAAAGAGAGTGATCCCTGATATGATTCTTCAACATCTCTGCATTAAGAAACAACACAGTAATGTGAAACCAGGGTATGTTAGTTTAACTCTCATATCCCTGGTGAAACCACAGGATATATTGAAATGGCTGACACTATACCTTTTATAAGCTTGTTTGTCATTAACACAAAATAATAGAGGGTATTAAAGTTTATGTTAGAAAGAGAGAGAGACAGAGAGAGAGAAAGAAAAAAAGATGAGAGAGAGCTAGATTGGGAGAGAGGAGAGAGAGAGAGAGAGGGAGAGAGAGAGAGAGAGAGAGAAAGAGAAAGGGGGGGGGGGAAGAGAGGATAGACACAAAAAACAAAAAATTATAATGTATATTTTGTACGAAGGTATTATGAGCCGAGTTTTATAGTCTTTCATGCCCAGTGTATAAAAATGACCCCCTTACAATCCCCTACAGTAATTTTTTCTCTCACAATTTCATTATTATCGAACGAATTTTGTGAATATAATGAAGTGAATCAGAGGTCAGTAGTAAATTTATATTCATAGATTAGGAACCTCAATAGCATACACTTATCTAATTTGTATCAGTAATAAGTAAAACTATATCATGAGTTGGAAATGCATCCGTTTCATTTCAGTGAGGGTATTACAGATGCCTTTTATCAATCGAATGCCCACATTTTATCGGAGAGCATCAGTTTGTGCTAATGTTTGACATGGTAATTTGCTTTAAAGATCAAATTTCATGTTTATTACTGAATGATGAATTAATGTTTGGCTGTTTAGTGTGCCTCGGCAATGATTAGGAAATTATAATCTTAGGCATTGTATAAATTAATTTCTTTTCGAACTGAAAAATGATTCATGAGTTTGGAAATGAGTGTTCGATTTCTTTTTAGGAAGCATTGATTTACGACGTTGTGGCCATTTTTCGTTGTTGCAAATTACTAATAGTAGGGATTTAGAAATAGCATTCGTAAAAATCCATCTCAATATTAAATTGTATACACTTAGATTATGAAAAGGAAAGTTTGTGATCGCTCTCGTATAATTATGTGCATTAGATAAATTTAATTTGAGATTAAAAAACAACAACTTTGCTGCCTTTATAGTTTCTTTGGATTATACCATATAACTAATACATAAGTCTATAGGCTTAATTTGAAGCAGTATTTTCCTTCTGTGTGTGAAACTTATTCAGTCGATCTTATATTTAACAACTTTAGAACAATATATTCATCCTAGGACATATGAATACTAATGTGTGGTTATGGTCAACTCATTCGAGTTCTTTCACATGTAAAAAATGTGAATCGTTGTGATTAAAGTTGTTGTACAGTATGGTTCTTGTAATTGCAATATGGTCTACTAATAGCTAGGTGTGCAATTTGGAGAAATTTGACTTTCAAAATATAGATTTACGCTCATGAAATGTTTTATTACGAGTAGAAATATGTGAACATTTTCAAGGATGTTATATTCTTATATTTTGGTGTAAGGTGATCGAGGACCACTTTTGCATAAATCCTAATTCAGTTCAATTTTATTCTATTGTGAAATTATTGTAAGTTTACTCAATCATCGTAACTAATACCTGTGAAGAGTCATCCAAGTTCAAAAGTGGCAATTTATGATGTGAGCGCTCTTCAATAATTATAGTTACCAATAAAGCAGTTTGGACAGTTAGTACAGTGCAATGCTAGCAAGATAATTATGATTTTATGCGATGTGCATGCGATTTTGAAGTGAGCTTGTGAACAATGATGTATCAATTTTGATCAAAGTTATATAAGGCATTAAAAACTCTTTCTTCAAATTTCGCAATTTTGGACTTTGTTTTTGATTTTGTCGATGCTATAAGGTTGAATGTAAGCGTAAATAACTGAATATCAAATTATGAAACTTGGTGGA
>BEXV01002063.1:39285-60351 GCA_003118195.1 Hemicentrotus pulcherrimus | reverse complement strand
CCCCCCCGAGTTTTACGATAAACATGACATATTTAGAATATGAAGGCATTTGAAGAGCCATGCTTTTCATGGAACATGTCTTATCTGATGTTCTTCCACACTTGCAAAATAACTAATGATAAAGTTCACGAATTATTTTTCACCTCTTCCCAGAACTCAACCTTCTTTTTAATAGTAGTTGTGTTTTTAGGGCTGATTACGCCAGATTCCAAAGCATCCTGAGAGTTTTTCTTTTGATAATAACGAAGGAGGTACAATGTAGAAAGGCCAGATGAGAATTGAAAATAAGAGAGGATTTCAAGATTGTAAAAGAAATGAAACTGGTATTTTCTAATACATGAGTCATGAGGATAAGCTTTTAGAATTTTTTAGCCACGAAAGTTAAAATGACGAAGTATTTCCAGCTTTAGCAAATAGTTGGGTTTTTTTCTTCCATTTTTTGGTAACCAGTTACGTACGCATTATTACCACATATTGCACAACATCCTACATAGGGTGTAATATATCACCACTAAAACCCAAGTCATTGAGATGAGGGAAGGCCACTAGGGTGTGTTCGTCATGGGGGAAATATGTTCCGGGAGATCGCAATACAGGGAGCGCTATTCCGGAAACATAATGTACCCAGTAGTTGACTGGTATTATGCTCATGTTATCCCCTGCAACACATTTCCTCGCCTTTCGTCATCGCTGTTACGAAGTTAGATCCTGGATGTGAAGGTCAAAGGTCAAAGTCAATCCACTGTGTCCCAGGGTCAAGGGTCTGACCCTATATATGGAATGCTTCTTGTAATGTGTGTGTGTGGGTGTGGGTGGTAGAACGTGATGTACAGACCTCCTCTGCTAGTCTTGTGTGAAGAAGACCTTAAATTCAAGTTTCCGGCACGATCTCTGTATTTTTATGTGCTTTTGTAATAATAATAATAATAATATTAATTTTTATATAGCGCTTAATACAAATGTCTCTAAGCGCTTTACAAATATACTATTTAATATGTTTTTAAAATGTAAATCATGTGCGATTCAGCATTATTGACGCAAATCTTGATTCTTTTGAATCAACCATCGATCAATCAGTCAAACCTGTCGAAGGTACAAATCCTTCTTTGGATGACATTCTGTAGCATTATCCTCTCGACCAAAGATGCAAAATGGAATCCTAAACCCTACTTCTGGTTCATGCCTCCGATGGTGTTAGAATGGGTTGCTTGGTTCAGTCCAGTATGGCATGAAAACACAGGGTGGCTTCCTTAGTCACTCATATTGTTATTACGGAATATGACCTAGTTTAATTCTCAGTTATGGATGGAGATTTTATCATTCTTTAAACTTTCACCTACTTCTTCAATGAGTACAAAAGCATGCAAACTGATTACAAGGTTGACTTTTTTCTGTTTATGAAAATTTCTTTTTGCGAAAACACTGTTGATGATTTTCGAAAGTTTTTAGGTTAAAAAAGTTTTTGTTTTTCTAGTAGTGGAAAGATATCCTACTTGTGTTATTAATGATCAAACTAAAAAAAATAAAAATAATTTGTTAACTATTTCTTTGCTCTGTATTTCAGTGAAGATTCGTATGGTGTTAGTGGATCAGGATATGAAACCATCTTCAGAATTGGTAAGCATATCACAAGAAACTCTAATCATTCTTCATAAGCAGGTATGCTAGGATATCAGGGGGTGTTTCACAAAGACTAAGATCGACTTTAAGTTGGACTTAAAGTGCGTTAATGCTCAATTTTGAAGGCAGAATGAGCGATTTAAAATGCTCATCATAACCACAGTTCCACGGTATACTGTTTTTGCTCACTTCTCTGGCGCCTCCAGGCATGATTCTGGCTCTGCAGCTGGATTCGCAAACCTGCACTGCACATGCTACATTAACCCCATTTAAACGCGTTTACAAATGATTGTGCGTTTATGCTTCTCTGCATCGCCCATCCAATATGCACCTTTTTGTGAGTTTACGATTGGCGATTATGATCGCTGTTTTCTCAGTGATTCTACAAAAATGAGAAAGGATGCAACCGTGTTTTGAACTAAACGCGTAACAAATGCCTCATTCTGGCCAGAAAAAGTTGAGCATAAACCTACCCTTAAATATGGCAGGCTGTTCATGCCACGGTTCGCTCTCACCATTATGATCTTTAGATAATAATATTTCCTTCAATAATGAATTATCAAAAAAACATAGATTCTGTAGATTTGTGACCATGATTGTATGTCCCTGGAGAGACCAATGCCAGTAAATGGTGAGAGCGAACAGTGGCATGAATGGCCTGCCTTAGTTAAGTCCAACTAATAGAGTCAATCTTATTCTTCTAAAACCAGCAATATGACAGATGTTCAATCACATCAGGTACAATCAATGTTTACTTTAAACTTAAATTAACAATTTCTAGGTGTTCTGTAAACACTTTACTAAATATCTAGAGTTGGTTGTAGACAAGTTATGGCCTATTAATATTGTACCAAATAAATTGATTTGTGGAACTTGTAAATACTGTCATTTTTTATATTTGATTAGCATTGTGATACCAGGTAAACAAATACAAGAAATGACTAGGTTTCGAATATCTCAATTGAATCAATTCAAAGTACAGAGAGCTAACAAAATACGTAAACATGTATTTATCCTTGACTGTCACAGAAAGTTAAACAAATTTGACTTCATTTGTTAATTTATCATAACAGTTATAGATGTTTAGATTGTCAGCTGTAGTCAAGAGTTGTATTATGACCTAGATGAAGCCGTCACATCAATCTTTCTGTTCAATGGGAAAATGATTTATCGAGGCTATTAAATCATTTGAATCCTGCTGGCCTAAAGCATAGTCCCACTTCTGCAAGATTAAAATGGAAAAAAAAGTACTTTAAAAGCTACCTCTACGTGTACGTGAGAGCTTTTGGCATAGGCCTGTCTCCATCAGCTCGGGTTTGCCGAATAACCTGCTATTTTCAGACTCGGGATATTATCCCGAAAGCTTGGAATTGCGTCTTCACCAGACCGATAAGCTTATCACAAACTAGCTCGGCCAGGCGCAAATTAGCCCGCTATACCCAAAATAGCTGGATATTTTGGAAATAAGACCAATATTTCTCAGGACATTTTCTTGACCAAATATCCCGCTAATTGCAACTGCGGGCTGATAACACAAATTAAGTGGTTAATTTGCATTCAGGATAGTTAAAATAGCTGTGTTTTTTGGCAAACTCGAGCTGATGAAAACAGGCCTAATGAATCATTGCTCAATGCTGTACACAAAGCTCAGCATTTTTGTGTCTTCTTTCACCCTTATAATACTCCTAGCCCAGATATGCACATAATTACTAAATCAATATTTATTGAAGGTAAACTTTTTCATCAAGGTCATAAAACCATATAAAGGCCTGTGGTTTTCTGCACTCAGCCATGTATCAAACCAATTACAGCTCTTTTGAGTTTAAATGAAGCCTTAATGAAGCCTTGCCTTAGTTGAAGGAAATGTCAACTTCACTTTATGTTTGATATAATTGCTCAGCCTCGTCGATAGTTAGCAAGGGAGCCGAGCGATTTGTCATGCTTAGAAATCAGAGACGGTAGGAACCGCAGAACATGACAAATGTACCCTCACAAAATTCAATAAATAACTTTGGAAATTCTTAGGTTAAAGGTACTACATACATGTACATTGATTTTTATTTTTTATTTTTATTGTGATGACAAATTAGTGAGGAATTTATGAATGAACTGATGGCTCATCTAAAACAAAAGGACAAACATTGATAATGACAAATACAATGTCTTTCCAAGAATTAGCATCATAGAAAAGTTTGGTTAATTTTGTCAATGTCCTTTTCATTTATGATCTGTAAGTAAGTACATGTAAACATAGCAGAACAGAAAAGGAAAAGTCATCTGTAATTCACACGTTAACCATGCAGTAGCCATTACACTTTAAATAGAGTCAATAATTTTTTCTTGTCAGCATTTTTGGCTAGAGTTATGCACAATTCAAGAACTGTCATTTGTATTTGAAATGGGACCTTTAACCAGCTCATGATGCTTTATGTCTGGGTCTTTATGACTAAAAGCATATAGTTGAACAACTGTTGACCCCATGGTTGCACATTGGTAGGTTATGCTTGGGGCCAGTGGGGGCAGACAAAGGGCTTTTCACCACTTTTGAACAGGTTAATACTGTAAGCACTTTCAGTCGGTTACATTGATTGTAAAGTGCTTTATTAGAAGCATTTATCATAATTATTTTTATCGATAGATAAACATTTGTTTCCAAATTGAACATGGCAAGAGTCGCAATGATTTAAGTGATCCTGTTGATCATTTCCATGACAATAACTGTCAAAAAGTACCTAAAATCTACTGTGTAAAGAAAAAAACTTTACGAAAACAAAGGAAAACGAAGTACATGTAAGTAGTTAACAACATTTTATGACAATTATTTGATCTTGTAAATTGTTTGATTTCTGAAGTTCTCAAACTGTGATGATGAAACTTAGGAAACATGTTTTAAAAAAAAAGGTCATTTGGAAATGTAGTAATGTACATGTATGCTGATCCTCATATCATTATTTTGAAATGAACAAAGTAATTTTGCAGATTTACCCTCTGTAAAAAAGACCTCCAAGCTCCGGAGCGAGCGAGCAGAAGGAAGTGGAAATACCTTGTGGACTGGATCTCTAATTTATGGAGGAATTTGTATCATATTGACATGTGTAATACAGCGTGGTTCTTGGGTATCATACCTAAGAGGGTTAGAGGATACTTAATTGGCTCTCCAGGGAACCAGTCTAGTTCCACAGACATGGTCTTTAAGTCTCTGTTGAAGCCTGACCTTGCCCTTCGGAACTCTTCTCTAGGGCTTGGGTCCATTCACCTCAGGACAATTTTGTACCAATACTTTGATGAAAGAATGAATGGATAAAATGAATGAAATGAATGAAATAATTTTAAAGGAGTCACACCAAGAAGCAAAAGTGTTTTGAATTGATGCAAAATTCATATCATTGCGAAGGGAAAGCCTTACTGATCAATTACAACAAATTTCCTCTTCAAAATATGTTTTGGGCCCGCAGAAATCAACTTTCAAAAATGTTAGTTTTGAGATCCAGATTTACTGCCTATTCGTATTTTTTCGTATTTTGTCGTAGTTCTTCGTGTGACGTCACACCCTGGACACGGCTGTTAAAAAAAGGCTGCTAGCTTCCGCTTGGTCTGCAGCTAGACGCACTAAGCGGAAGCTAGCAGCCGGTACCGAGCTGTTTGTCCAGGGTGTGACCTCACTATTCAGAGCTTGCTACGCTCGTTTGTTTGGCTTACATGTACGTTCTGGGGCGCTTGGGGGTTTAAGAAGGGTCTTGAAAAATGGCATTTTACGCCTCTCCACGATATCTATATGATTTCTCAGCAAATTATTCGTGTTTCCATCTTTCCATCCATATGTAATTTGTTCTTATTATCAGTTTTTAGTAAATTTTCTTTTACGTAGCTCCTTTAAAGTTTTCCCTCTGTAAAAAGACCTCCGAGCTCTGGAGCGGAAGGAAGTGGAAATACCTTGTGAAATGGATCTCTAATTTATGGAGGAATTTGTATCATATTGACATGTGTAATATAGCGTGGTTCTTAGATATCATACCTAAGAGGGGTTAGAGGATACTTAATTGGCTCTCCAGGGAACCAGTCTAGTTCCACAGACATGGTCTTTAAGTCTCTGTTGCAGCCTGACCTTGCACTTCGGAACTCTTCTCTAGGGCCTGGGTCCATTCACATCAGGATGACTTTGTACCAATACTTTGATTGTAAAGTTACTTCTTTTGAGAATAACTCAGTTTCCTGGGAACTTAATCACTGCGCTGATGAACAGTTAGATTTAAACTGTGCCAAAGACACTGTACATGTAACACAACAAAAGAAAAAAAAGAAGAAGAAAAGTAATCACCTTAAACATGTTACATACATACGATTACCTATTTATGAAAGGGCTATGATGATATTTCATTAATTAGTTGGTTTCTTTTGCCAAAACATATAAATGCACCTTTCCAGTTCCCCCTTTGAATTTGCGGAATTAAAAATTTTCTGAGTGTTTTCAACACTACCATTTCCATATCATATCATATTTTGAACTTTCAATATATGTTAGTCACAGAAATTAGTTTTCTGTATTGGTATGAATAAATGTGGACACACTCTGTGAGAAGAAATGACTGTGGGTCAGAGACAAAGGAGAGAAAGGTCTAAAGTCAATGTCATAGAGAGAAAGAAAAGCCTCTAGGGAAATTCATAGAACTCCAACTATCATAACTGTTTTCACATGCATGGAGCAGAGTGATTTATCATACCAGCTCTGTTCATATTACAATTTAACCTTTTTCATCAATGTGAAGAAACTTATATGTGTCTCAGTTAATAAAATAAAAAAAACAAGTGAGTACTTTGAGGCGGAAGCTGAGACAGAGATGGGGCAGGGGGAGAGGGGGAATAGAGATAGATATAGAGGAGAAGGTGGAAAACAAGAATGAAAGAATTAATTTGACTAAGAGAGAAAGAGAGAGAGAGAGAGAGAGAAAGAGGGAGAGGGAGAGGGAGAGAGAAATGGAAGAATTACATACAGAAAAGACAAACACGTTACTGAAAAGATAGAGAGAGAGGGAGACAGAGAGTAGGAGACAGAGAGGAGGGGAGGAAGAAAATTCTAGCATTTGAAATGTGTAGGCTTACATTTTGAAAAATTATATGATTGTGTGAACTTGAGTCCTCATGGTATTTTGCTCTCAAGTGCCTCTTTAAATGCTGATGTTGATACCTTTTGGTCATCAAACTGTCAAGCAACAGGTTTAGATTGCAGCATTGATTTATCTTACTTCGGCATGCTTTAGATATCCCATGGTATTTCGCTGACATCTCCTTGGTATCATCCAGCTCACTGACCTCTCTCAAGTTCTAGGTTAAGAGAGAGACAATTAAAATTCAGAAAAAGATCCCCTTTTTTATCTTTTGTGAAATTCAGTTTTGTTATACATGTAGAAGGCAGAAAAAAAGCTTTTATTTCGATTCCACCATTGAAGGAATCAGCACCGTTTCCGGTCTGGTATAAGTTACCCCAGTTCTAGCTTTAAATGGAATATCATTTTTGTTGAGGAATATTTTTTAAAGCTTTCTATGACACAAGACAAAACTGAACTTGAGTACAAAAGAAGAATCAAACGCTTCCAGCGCAAACCAATTAAATGATGATGATTTTCATCTAGATATATGTACAGAAGCTTATGTTTTTGTTTAATAATAAACATTTAAAAGAAAACCTCGCTCAATGTTTTAGCTGTGCATATTTTGACCCGATCCTGCATGTTCACCATGTAAGGGTGATGTCTTGAAACATTTTACCGTATACTGTATATGGAGCTGTGTCAAAGAACCACCAAAATATAGTGTACGGTATACAAATATTTATTTACATCAGGAAAATGTACCAATATATATACAGGATGATTCATGATAAGTAAACAAAGTTGAATATTAAGGTTATTACTTCATTTTTTAAAGAATTAAATATTAGAAAAGAAAGCTTCTACTAAGTTAAATTTTATTATAATATCCTCATCAACTTTTTTTAATGCTGTCATTGTTTGAAAATATTTTGTCCCCTTCAGATTCATCTGATGATCTTGAACCCTCAAGGAATCATCGTAGAGCAGTTCAGAGAGACCAGGGCGGTCAATGGATTCATGAACAAGACCTTCACATTCGATACAGAACCCATGTTTGGCAACTGGTCTGTCACAGTCCTGCACGGTCTACAGGTAGGTCTTCCACCTTGGGTATGTAGTATATGTAGATTAATTGTGAGTTGGGAGGGATGATTTTAGGAGAACTAACATCCGGAATACCACCATCCTGACAACGAGGGAAGTATTAAATATAAAATTGCCTCTGGTGTAGATTTCCTAAGGATGTAGTTAGTGGTGAAAAGGGGGATATGATTGTCTTTAAGGAGATTGGCCTAGGGAAGCTTATTATCGGGAGGGTAGATGCACAGTGGTATCTGCACTTATAGGTTGGGAATATGTTAATTGGAAGTTGTCAAGATGTACAGTAGCTGTTCAGGGTTATTGTCTTGCAGTAGTTGTCTTGATTCCGCAGAAGACAGAAGATGGGATCAGCTGGAGTAAAAGCAAATGGGAGAAAAATAAAAAAGGAGAGAGGGAAAGGAGAAATAATTGGAGGAAGAGTCAAAAGATGTGAAGAAGGGATGAAGAGTAAAAAAATTATAAATAATACTAGGAAATAGGTAGAGAGATACTAAAGGAATAGAACATCAAATACCCAGATAAATACATGCGCATTAACATGTGAGGAACTAAGAGGCAACAAACATGGAAACTTTTCATAAAACAGAGAGAGAAATAGAGAGAGAGAGATAGAGAGAGAGAGAGAGAGAGAGAAGGGAAGTGAAGGTGAATTTTTATTGACAAATTTGAAAGTGTTGACTGATATGAATTCTATACATGTAGGTCTTTAGGAAAACATCATATCCAATCATGAGAAATAAATTTCCCTTTTAAAGGCATGTACACTAATGTTTCCTATGGTTCCCTCGTGAATTTACTAATTCTTTTGTTCATCCTTTTATTTTTCAGTTTGAGAAGAACAAGACTATCAAGTTTGAAGTCAAAGAATATGGTGAGTTAGAGTGGAAATGACGAAGTTCTTTATATGTTCATAAACATTGAATGGAACCATTTGATAGTTCTGATAGTTTAGGACATACATGTAATTCAGGTTTGAAAAATAAATTGAGTAATATACTTTGTAAGAGATATCAAGACATGAATGAGGAATTATCTAAATTGGTATCAGATGTATTATTCATTTTCAGAAAGGATGTGAGTTGTAAATTGGGAACTGCCCCAAGATTTATTTCATCATGCCATGTCTCCACAGTTTCCTTTATTGAAATTTCATCCCTTTTTGAGTCATTTTGAGGATATATTTATGCAGGGTTTTCCAGCTGTGGTTCAAGGGTTTTGATAATTCATGTATGATTTACCAATACCGGTACCTCGAAATAGAGATATGATGTTTTCATCTTTCCCCCGCAATCTATGACTGATAAGAATTCTGTAGGGAATCATCATCATATCCAGTTGCAGGAAATATTTGTTGAAAAATATTCCAGATTATACAGATGAGCTGAGTCCCGTATCTGTTTGTGAAGCCTTTTTCAAAGAATTAGCCTGTTAGAAATTGACATCCCACTCTCGGTGGAGATGAAATCATAGAGTTATGAGATAAGAGTAAGAGATGATATCCACAAGAAACAGTATAAATATCAGGATGTCTTTAAAACGAAATAATAATTACCACACAGATATAAAGTAGGTCGTACGTTTTACCAACTAATCATGTTTGTTGCATCACATGTTAAAAAAAGCACTAGACTTTGATTTCATATACAATTTTTCCCTTGTCTGAATGGAATGCCTAACTATACATGTATTGATTATTGATAAACATATGTTTTTAAATGAGTTATTTAGGTTGTTTGTAATCTTTCATGTATGTAGTTACGTTTCCCCTTTTTCCCCTTTCACTTGTTATTATCAAATTGTATTGCTGGGATTATTGTTCATGTAATTCACACTTTTGATAATCTTTAAAAGTTGTTGTGTTAGTGTAATTTAAAAACTGCAGTGTTGTGATGAGTAGATGCTGTTTCAATCACTTTTACTCAAACGATGTATTCTATTCAACTTAGCATGTTTATTTCAAAGTACGAGTTGAAAAAGAATCCTGTTGGAATTATTTTACTTTTCATTCTTTTCAGTTCTTCCAAGGTTTACCATCAAAATAAACACCCCAGACTTCATCTTAGAAAGCTCCAGCCGTGAGTCTCTAGACATCAACTTTGAGGCAAAGTAGGTATTTTTTCAAATCACCTTCAGTTCTTTGTCATTCGTATGATTGTTAGTTATTATTTTTGTAATAAAGTATGACGATGAAGAATAGCCATGGAGCAGTTGTTTCCAATAGATCTAATATCTATTTTCTTTCAAGTTCAACTTTAAGGTTTTACAAGCTCTAATGTTAGTGTGATAGTGTCAACCATTATCTAGATATTTCTCACTAGGCCTGTTCTCATCAGACTGAAATTGCAAAATATCACGCAATTTTCAGACTCAAGGTGTTTTCCCGAAACTCGAAATTGCATCTTTACCAGACAGATACGCTCATCACAAACTAGCGCAAATTAGACGGCTATTTCCCAAATAGCTGGCTATTTTGGAATCAAGACCAAGATTTCTCAGGAGATTTTCTCAACCAAATAGCCCGCTAATTGCATCTGCGGGCTGATAAGACGCAAATTAGCTGGCTAAATTGAGATCGGGCTAGATAAAATTGCAAGTTATTTTTCAACTTCGGTCTGATGAAGTCAGGTCTACTAAGCATAACTTAACAATTGGAAAAGCTTCTGGCCTGTTGAAAACTAAGCTCAAGACAACCTATCATAAAACCCAGTGCAAATATGTGCATGTGTTTAAAATGGAACTCTCTGCAAGAAGTGAAAACCACAGATTCAAATCACTTTATACCTACATGTAGCATAAATTGGGTCACAGCTGCTTGTGGTTGTACCCCTAGTGAGTAAGAGTATAAAACAGGTGAGATGGGGAGTAATAAATAGTCTGGCTTTCATCAAATTCACTCTTTTTCTAGAGCTAGGCATTTTATCTACATTGCGCCTCTCCACCCAGGTGTTAATTGGCTACCTGGTAGGATGTGAATGTTATCGTGGCTGGATTAGCATGTGTGCATCCATAAAACTTCAACTAGTTGGAATGCTCCCCAGGGAGTGAAGAATGTGCACTGATTACATTAGTGCAGAAGAGTAATTGAATCCAGTGACTGGGTTGATGACACTGTAAGCTTTTGTCAGTTAATGGTAAAAGGCTTTATAAGTAAGTGGTATAATTATTATTGTTATTATTCATTACAATTCAGATTGGTGGTGATTTGTGAGGGGATGACACCACAATTTGTCTCAAAAATTCCATCATTTTCATGATTTTGAAAGATTCATAACTTTCTTATTTGTTTTTCTCAAAGTGTTACTGAATTGTTTCTCTAAATTTCCTCCTTCTATTCAAACCAATTTAATATCAGGGTGGACTTACCCTTTAAAGGCATCGTTTAACAATGTTAAATCTGAGATGCATGGCCCTACTTGTTTTCAGTGTCTGTGATATGGTGTAATATTGAAGCCCTAAAAAATTAAATAATCATGAAGTGCCTCAAAAAAGTAAAAATCTTTGAGTGACCGGCTTTACCATACTCTTTTCTTCCAATTGACTGTAGTGTAGAAAACAAAATAGGAAATTTTGATTTCCAATCATAAATATCTTGATAATCAGACAGGCGATCGGCTTGTAAAAGTCATGGAATTTTGTGACTGACCTAAAGGTTTATAATTATTATTATCTTAATCCAGGATTTTGTTTCAGAATCTGAGGCAATGTTACAGAGTCACTTTAATGGTAAGGGCTATATAAAAAAGATGGTATTATTCATACTATAATTCATTATTCATTATCATTCATTATGAACAGGCATGTTTACAAGAAACCAGTGGGAGGCACATTCCATATGGAGATTGGTATCCTGCAACCAAACGGAATTGTGGTTTCCAAAAGTACTACTGTAGGCACGAGGAGTCAAAGTCACCATGGTGATGAGGAGGATAGTTGTGATGATGATGATGATGATGATGATGATGATGATGATGATGGTGATGTTGATGATGATGATGATGATGATGATGTTGATGATGATGATGATGATGATGATGATGATGATGATGATGATGATGATGTTGATGATGATGATTGTAAAAATGATGTGGTGGTGGTGGTAATGACCAAGATCAAACTCTTGGTATTTTTTACACGAGTAACAAATGATTTGCTTACCGGTAGTAATGGCTATTGCATTATTAAATGATGATGAGGAAGATATTTGTGATGATGATGATGATGATTATGATGGTGATGATGATGATGATGATGATGATGATGATGATGGTGATGATGATGATGATGATGCTGATGATGATGATGATGATGATGATGATGGTTATGATGGTGATGATGATGATGATGATGATGATGATGATGATGATGATGATGATGTTGATGATGATGATGATTGTAACAATGATGTGGTGGTGGTGGTAATGACCAAAATTAAACTCTTGATATGTATTACATGAGTGACAAATGATTTGCTCAGTAATGGCTATTGCATTATATCCTGTTAACAGTCCCTCATGATTTAAACCAGCAATGCTCCTCCCATTGTAATATGTCTCATATTTCCAAGTGATATGTGGAGATGTTATAGGGAGAAACAAGGAATCGTCATTTTGATTCCGGGCCAAGAAATCTTAATATTGGAAACACCTGCTTGACATTTTACAACAATCTTCATGCAAGTTCTTTGTTTTGTTATTTTTTTAATATATATTTAAATTTTTTTATTTTTTACATAGGAATGTGATAACTCAGTTCTTCCTTGAGTTTGATGATAATCCAGCCCCATTTATTAATATGATATTTTTGTATGACTCATTCATTCATCCATTAATTTCAGTCTATTCATTTCATTATATTGAAAGAAAATTCCTCGAAAAAATAGTCCAAAGACTAATACATATAAAGATAACATGGTTGCTTTCTTTGAAATTATATGAAAGAATCCAGGAAATTCTCAAAAATTGAGATTAGAAATAAAAAAGAATTGCTCATATGACTAAAACACATCAAATTTCATTGAAGATCAACTTTGCTGACATTCATTGGTTTGTTTTATCCATTCTTTGAACAGCTTGAAAATGGGATTGGAACGTCATCCATCTATCCCAGGTATAACTTTGGTCTTGACTGGTTCCGAAGCTATGAAGGTTGCAGACTCAATGTGGAGGTGGCGGTCACAGAGGCTTCTACAGGAGTCACAGAGCGTGCTGTAGACATCTCAACAATGATTGTACGAAGTCCCTACCGCTTCAGGACGGGCCAAACAGTACAATATTTTAAACCGGCACTACCTTATGAAGTACAGGTATGTTGCTTTCAAGGTTTTTCATTCAAGTGAGATGCCTAGTCTATTTTTAAAATGTGATATTTGCTTATTGATATTGTTTGCTCTTCCCTTGTGTTAGACATTCTATTCAATTCAAGTTTTAAAAATTCAATACAGAAAGAGAATAAAATGAACCCTAATTGAACATGTACATGTATGTGCTCAATGGAAACAACTTATAGCCAGAATAGAATCGTGCTATAAATGTAAAATATACCTAGCAAGAATATTAATAGAGGCATAAGAAACAGAACTTTGCATTTTCAAGTGAAATTCCATGTTACCTTTGAACAGTTTGAGTTGGAGACGGTGTTGGGAAAGCCAGCGCAGTATCTGCCTGTGAACATTGAGGCATCTGCCTTGGTGCAGTCTCGTCGTCTTACTCTGAACCATAACATGGACCCTAACGCTAACCAGCAATGGACTGATGCAAACGGTAGAGTGAGATTCATCTTCAATACAACTCAAGATATGAGTCAAATCAATATAAGGGTGAGGAAATACCTTTCTACTTTTATTCTTCTTTAGCTATCTTTACTTTTATTTCGATATGTTTTCTTTCTTTTTTATCCTTTACTTACAACACAGTCATTGTTGAAGAATAGCAAGAAATACAGACATTTTAAAGCTTTTCGTCATGTTCTATAAGTCGCAAGAATAAACTGAGAGCCAAAATCAGACAAGAGGATGTTTAAAGTAACAAAGCATGAACAAAAAAAACTGTCATTTTTATTACTCCAAAGTATTATTCTGTAGATATTGCTCTCACAGTAAAGTTACATACAGTCAAACCTGTCTATAGCGACTGCCCCAGGGACACACAAAAAGTGGTCTTTGAAGACTGGTTGCTTTAGTAGATATTTCAATCAAAAACGATTTTTAAGGGAACAACAAATGTGGTCTTTGTAGACAGGTGGTCACTAAAGCAGGTTTGACTGAACCAGCAAAACTATTGCAGTAGCAATATTGGTAGAAGCAGCACTGGATTACAATGTCTGGTCACTGATTTAAGAATTTGTTTTTTTCAGTTACACTCTATATTCAGAAAAGTTCATGTGTTATATAGTTGTTTTCCATGCCGATGGGAAGTTGATTTTATGAGTTGTGACAATGTCTTCTACTTCAGCTGTTGTTTGATCTTATTTGAATGAAATGTAATTGCCTTGTTTGTTTTGATAACGGAAGAAACCTTGGATGGTATGTACGTGTAAGGTCAAGGTTAGATCTGTGTAGATAATATCTCATTCCGGGAACTACAGTTGTTTTGTTAAACAGTCTTCAGAACTGTATTGTAACCCTTTCAATGCTGACAAGCTGAAATATGTGCAAGAGTTCAGTTGGCTTAATTGTATTTGATACGAAAGATTATATGCATTCATAAGTTAGATCATGTGGATCATTTTTTAAATTATATGATACGTGCTCAGCAATAATTGCTCTGCAATTCAATTTCATCCCTTGTCCTAACATTGCATCTTACACTTATCTTAAAACATGACCCCAAACCCTTGTCCTAAACATAATCCCAAACCCTATTACACATCTGAGGGCTTGTTTACATACACCTAAGGGCATGTTCACATACACCCTTAGGGGCTTGTTCACATGCAACATGGTAAACTGTGGGGACATTTTGAGCATAATACATTTGTCTCTTAAAAGTGGGGACGCTAAGGATCATATCTGCTTACCAACTTGCCATTCAAATACACATTAAAAAATGGTGTATTATACTGATGATGATTAGCATTGAGTTCAGTCCCACTAACTCTGTTTGATGTCTGTCTGTATGTGTGTGGTAGGTATCTACGGAGGAGAACATAGAGCAAGAGAATGCCGTCTTTCAGTTTGATGCTAATCCATACCAGTCCCCTGCTAATGATGATTACCTGTCTATGAGCATCGAACAAACTGTTTTCAGGGTAAGCTTTTCATATCATCCATCTTGTAATAGATGCAGTGCTGACATGCATTGGTATTACGAGCTATATGAATGTTAATGTTACTTATTTTATTGTTATTATTATCATTATTATCAACAAACTCTTGCAAAGAAAGTTAATGATCTTGCATTGTTGCACTAGAATTGTGAACAAACTTTTACAAAATATTATTGATGTTTAAAACAGTTTTGCGCATTTCTACACACTTTTTATATCGCACCTAACCTTTGTAATTGAACTATCATTTACAATTTCTATTGCTACTACATGTATTACAGCCATTCAAAACTATACTCCCTTTTGTTAGCAAAGAGTTGGAGCCGTTTGACAATGCATTAAAGCTACATTGTGTTTCATTTTGACACTTCATTTCAAAAGACAAATCTCATATATATTACATTTCGCCTGAATAATATATTAGATGATCCATCTTATTTGTTTGTCTTGAATGCAGGTGGGAGATGAAGTTTATGTGGTTGCCAGGACAACAGCCTCTACTCCCATTGACAATCTTAATCTACTGGTAAGTGCATCCTGCAAATTCCTAAATCATGCTTACCTTCCATAGCTGTCATTTATCTTATTTCTATATTTTCTTTTTGTTGGTGTTGGTCATTCTTTACTTTTGTTGTCAATAATCAACTTATGAAATATTAAAATGATTAAAAAAATGATGAAAGCAATATGTATTTCGTTCCCTAAAGTCACTTTTAGATATGACACATCAAAACTGCAGAGCTTTTTTATGATGACTTTAATAATAATAATAATTCCACTTTTATATATCTTAATACACAGAGCTCAGTGAATATGTGCAGGACCTTTTTAGTTTGCAGCTGCCGTTCATTTATATTTTTAAAAAAGGCAGCTTTTAGGGATAATATCTTAATGAATAGGAAACATTGAATCTTCTAGCGGTGCAACAGAGTACTATAATGTAGCATAAAATGATTAAATTGTTGTTTCTTTTGTTTTATTTCAATAGTTCTTATCACAAGGTAAAGTGATCTTGGCCAAGAGCATAGACCATATGATCAACAACCCCGAGCGGGTGTTTTTCAGTGTGTCCTCTGACATGGTTCCAATGGTGCGTATCATAGCATATTACATCAACCACCTGGATCAGGTCGTAGCAGACTCTATCGCTCTTAAGATTGAGAATACCTGCAAACACCATGTAAGTCAATACTAGAATCAACTCTTTTGTTTTGTATAAAAGTCTGATGCCTCTCCATTCGAGCGTTGTATCTGCAGCTGTTTCTCTTGACCAAGGGGTACTAAATGTGTACAGATAAATAACACCATTCAAATCCTTTGTTGTCGTTTGCTTTTTAGTTTGATGTAAAAAGATGGAGAAAATAATGAATAATGCGATCTGAACAGAGGTAAGTGTAATTGAAAGACAATATAGTTTTGAGATATGTTCCTAAGGTCAGAACTGTATGTCTGTGAGTGGCTTTAAGTAGACACACCATTATTAACATACATGTATGTAATGTGTTACCTGTTGATGCAACATTAAAGAAATCTCATTGCAAGTATCCCATCGTCCCTTCTTTCATTAGAAAAGTACTTGAATGTGATAATTCAATCCTGCCAGAAACTTTTGACTATGATTATCTAAATGTAATTTGTTAGCATTTGCTGTTACAAAGTAGAACTGTGCTAGCAATCATCCCCCGTCTTCCACGATATTGCTAGGAATATACATGTACAATATGCTTGTTTTTATACATGATCTATTAAACACAAGTCTGTCAGAAGCTTGAAATTGGGATGACCTTCTCTGTCTCTGATTAGGTTGCAATCAACATCAAGGAAGAAACGAATGAGGAAGGTGCGTACCTGCCTGAAACACCTGTCACTCTGCTGGTAGATGCCTATCCTACATCATACGTTGGTCTGCTCGGAGTCGACAAGGCGGTCTATGCTCTCAACAACAATCATAGACTAAGCAGAAAAAAGGTAAGTCTTATCTCAAGTCCATCTATCCTACTTCCAATGTCCTGTGTAGGTCTGGTAGACAAATGGAGTGTTTCACAAAGACTAAGATTGACTTTAAGTTGGACTTAACTACGACAAGCTATTCATGCCACTGTTTGCTCTCACCATTTATTGGCATTGGTCTCTCAAGAGACTTACAAATCATTGTCACATATCTACAGAATTTACTTCTTTTTATAGCTCATTATTGAAGGAAAAAATATTTTTTAAAGATCATAATTAAGAGACCAATGATGAGAGCAACCAGTGGCATGAATGGCCTACCATAGTTAAGTCCAACTTGAAGTCGATCTTAGTCTTTGTGAAACACTCCCCAGGAATTTTAAGAAGGAAAATAAGCTCAAAGATCCTTATATAGGCACCTTGTTAAGACATTCAAAATTTGGCATTTTAAAAACTTTTGACAATCTTCTCACTCTCATATATTATTTTAAGAGACATAACATTTTTTATTAATAATGTAACAATAAAAGAAAATATAATTATTGCCAATTGAAGAACAATATGTGATCAGTTTTGCCCTAAAGATAAGTTCTAGGGTTAATGGGGTTCTTTTTTTCCCTTTTTAGATGTTTGAGATGATGCAGACATATGATATAGGATGTGGTCCTGGAGGTGG
The DNA here is from genome assembly GCA_003118195.1 of Hemicentrotus pulcherrimus. NCBI lineage: Eukaryota > Metazoa > Echinodermata > Echinoidea > Camarodonta > Strongylocentrotidae > Hemicentrotus > Hemicentrotus pulcherrimus. The sequence continues at coordinate 42,651 of BEXV01002063.1, read as the reverse complement.
ACCTACTACACCAGTCATCTTCAAAGTAAGTTAGAATCAATTATTGTATCAGTGAAATCAATCATCTCTTAATCAGATTGCAAAGTAGAATAAATAAATCTCTATGATAAAGCCAGGATCATAATGAAGCATCAGGAGCGCTGTACAAGAACACTCTTATTATTATTCATTTTTTAAATATTTTTTTTAAAGATGAATATATTTAGTATCCTATTCTTTTTTTGGTGTCAAATGCTGTATGTAAACCCTTCAGAGTCAAATATGAAGATCAACCATCAGATTTTCATTTTATCAAATGTTTTCTGTAAATCTTCAGTTTACAATATCAATTTATAGTTTTTATTTGTCTAATGGAAATGGTCAACACTCATCCATATATTTTAATGGGTTTTAGTATACAGTGAGATTTTATGAGACTCTGTGCTAGATGTTGTAAAACCCTAATATTTATGTTTTTAATTTTATTGTAGGATTCTGGTCTGTCTGTCTTGACCAATGCACTGCTAGCTGTCCCTGCTCGGGAAGGTAAGAATTATCTTGCTCACACAATTAATGTTGAATAAGTGTTGGAAAATGAGATAATCTTTTACATAGCCTGGTTTTTTTTTTTAATGAAATACACTGATCTAAAAGTGTGTGTTTGTGAATTGGGTTTTACAGTATCAATCAGATATGATTATTTATGTCTGGGACCGACCTTCAAACGTCACCATCCGAAAGATGTGACTCAGTTTCGAACCTGCGTCCTCGGCAGTTTGTATCTTCCATTGTTAGCTGGATTACAGGCGCACACCACAATGCTCAGTTAGCAATTGCATAAGCTTTATTAAGTCAAGGTAATAATTTCCAAAGCTCTTTGGAAATACATACTATTAGGGATATTATTATGATATGAATAATGATAAGTGCTGTACAAGAACAGAATATTATCATTATTAGATTGAATAAAATGTTAAAATGACTATCAGAACAAAGAAATATGCCATGTTATGTCCTTTTCTGTCATTACTCTTGTGTTTTTTTTCTTTCTGTAGCTCTTACATGCCAGCGTGTATCATCATCTAGAAGAAAGAGAAGTGCTTCGCAGTGCCAGTCAAATACCCGCAACAGAAGTAAGTTCGCCATTCAAGATTCTCTTTTTGGTGTTTTTAAATTTCATGAGGCTTCCAGTTTCTTGTTGTAACATATATTCAAGAAAATGTGATGCTGAAACTAGTTGGGAATATTTCCTCTGACTTGGGAATCTCTACAAGTCAATAACTCCAAAAAACATGATCTTGGTGAGCAAATAAGAAAAGTTGACAGTTTAGCGATCAACAGTCACTGAATGATTCTCTTGAAAGGATGTCATTAGTCCTAACATATTAAGAGTTGTGTATATGGATGTTAAATAAATGTTTTTTTAAAAGAGTTTTCAACACTTTTTCATGGCAGTCAGAGAAAATGTTGGTCAAAGGTTGGCAAAGGTCACACACAGCTACACCTGGGGTGTTTCACAAAGATCCTAAGTCAAACTTAACTCTAAGTTGGACTTAAACATTATGGAGAGCCATTTGTAGCCTTAAAATATAATATATTCAAAAGCAAAAATATTTAGACTTTTCATAAATTCCACATCAAGAACATTGTTAAGTCCCATTTAGAGATAAGTTCAACTTAGGATCTTTGTGAAACACCCCCATTTTATCTGAAACCACTATTTTAGGACTATAAGCACTATTTGAATAATAATTATATTAAATGCAACGTTTATAATTGTGCTAAGTGTATTTGGAATGGTGTTCCGTTGAAGTTTATAACAAAAGAAAAAGTGGAGGGAGGGAACATCATCATACCGCAAAAGTCAATAATCTTTCATACAAGAGAAAACTCTGACTTTAGGAAATGATGATGATTATAATGGTTGTCTTGAATGTCTTTAAATAACTTGAATATTTTATTTCTTTTTTTAGTTGAGAATTGTTTAAATCAGCTGGAGCGTAGATGTAACTGTGATGATAACCTGACCACTACTAAGATGTTCAATAGGATCCAACGATGGTGTACATGCGATACCATAGCCTCCAAGCTAGTCTCGTATTGTCCACAAGCTACAGAACAAGACATCGAGGTAATGTAATAAAAAATTAAGTTGAGGCAAATGTTTTTTTTAAATTCATTTCATTTTCATAAAAAACACAGCAAAAGCAAATAAACATTAAAGTATATATACTTTAATACTAAGGCAGAGAATGTTCAGCTTATACAATAAATTCAAATGAAAAAGAAGAACAAAGGAATAAAAAGGTTTCCCTGAATATTATATATATAACTGAATATATATCAGTTAAAGATATAAAAAAAGACAGCGATAAATACAATTAATGACAATTACAAGAACATGTGTGAAATAATGTAAAATTGACCTGAAAATCGCACACTCTCTGTGGCTTTAGTAGGCAAATCTAATGGTTTACCTGATATTGTAATGAATGGATGCAAGTGTAAACAAGTTTTCTGATTTCCCTAAGATGTTACAGCTATCACTCCATATTTTTAATCATTTTTTTCTTTCTCTTGAAAAAAAAAAGGTTTATTCATTTCTGGTAAATTTATTTTTCTGTGATCTGAGAAAGGATATAAACACTTAAATTTTCTACAACATCGTACTTTATTCGGCACACAGTCAGCGACACTCCCTGTCAAATGATGCCGACATCTTGGTGTGCTCTTATGAGAATTGACATTGTGTACAGGTAGTGAAAATGTAACACAAATATTGCTAAGTATATGAATATTGTTTATTTTTTCATCATAACACTGTTTCAATTTAATTCAATTACGTTATTTAATATACACAAGACTATATCATTGTTATAACTTCCGGAGCCTATGACCTACAAGCATTGCTTTCTCTTTAGGCTCCATCATATTTCTTCCTTTATACATCTTAGTCTTTTGTATTATTCTTTTTGTTTGTATGAACGCATCCTAATATGAGTATTTAAAAAATGTAACATACAACATGTGTGAAATATGAAAATAAACTGAAACTGAACTGAACTGAAAAAATTGAATTATTAATACCCCTTGTAAATTTGATTAAAAAAAAAAATATTCTGGGTGTTTCTTTGCAATACAAGAATGAAAGAAGGACTTGTTGAATACTTTTACATGAAAGCTTTGACATGCCACATTCTCTCTCAAGAAGAAAAAAATGGGAAAAAATACATTTTCACACACTTCAAAAATATTAAAAAACTTGGTAAGGGGATGAATAATTCAGTTGTTGAATGTACATCATTATATTGATATGGCAGCAAATGGTCGATAAGATAACACCTTGCAGCGATGAAAAAAAGAGTTTAATGAATTCCCACCTTCTTC
>BEXV01002063.1:0-24966 GCA_003118195.1 Hemicentrotus pulcherrimus | reverse complement strand
GGTTGGAGGGTTGTGAAACTTTCATAGTCTGCAATTTTGGGGAATTAATCATGCCCATTATTTGATTATCTTTTTTTTATCTAATGTCTCGCTTACCACTTTTAACTGTCTTCAGAAACACAAATATGCATTAACTGTCAAAATAGACCTGTTACTAATTTGTGCATACTTTTTGAACGAAAGTTTCCTCTTCAAATTAAAAAGCTTACCCGAACAACAATGATGCAAAGTGGGTTCAATCCATGGAGATATCATCAATATCATTATCAGATGAATGAAATGTCTGGTAACCAGGAGTTAGGGAGAGAAACATACATAAATTGCAATAGGAAACAGGTCTATTGTGACGCCACTGTTCAAAAGAGATCACCAATGTTAAGCTAAAAAGAACTGTACACAGAGATAGAAATCATTGAATTAGTATTCATATGTATGTATATTAAACACTGTCATATCAGTGGCTGTAATACTTGTCATTGTTTCCTATGTGTGTAGATTCCAGCTGATCAAGACATCTGTATGGAGTTCAATGCTAGGAGAGAGATACATGTTGGTAATGTCCAACCTGTAGCAATCAGGGTCTATGACTACTATTCACCAGGTCAGTAAAAGGTCAAAGGTTACTGTATATCATTAAAGAAAGAGAGAGAGATACATGTTGGTAACATCCAACCTGTAGCAATCAGGGTCTATGACTGCTATTCACCAGGTCAGTAGAAGGTCAAAGGTTACTGTATATCTTTAGAGAGAGAGAGAGAGAGAGAGAGAGAAGGGGGGGGGAGAAAACACATTAAGTGATGTATTCACTTTCTCAATATATGCACAAAATGTATCGTAGTAAAGATTTTTATTTTTCCTCAGTTTTAATTACGTAAAATAATTGCTCTCCCTTTTGATTGCATTTCAGATAAATCCTGCACATCATTTTACCATCCACTGCAGGGTAATACCCAGTTACCTACGCTGTGTAACAGCGCTGATCAGTGCATATGTCCTAGTGGTAAGTTTCCTCTTTCCCATTTGTCCATTTCGTATGAAATTAGTACTAGCTACCAAAATTTGATACCAAAAGAGAAGTGAAACATTGTTTGAATAGTTGTTATGAATCATAGCTATTAGAAATACAAAATTCTGTGGTGATAATAATAATATTAGTAACATTTATGTAGTGCTTCCTTCTAATGTTGCTAAGCGCCGTACTACTATTACCCCAGCATTATGGGAGTGGCATTCCAGGAATTTCTTCCTACTGGGCACCTATTTAAATCACCTGGCTGGAGAGTGGCAAATGTAGATTAATGTCCTGCCATGGGAGATGAGTCCATTGACGTATCCAGTCAAGTAGTATGTCAATTAGCATTTCAAAAGGGAAGTTGTTAAAAGCCCCACTGTCCTACTTGTAGCTACTTGCTCCCTCTATATAGGAAACTTCCCCAATCGGTGTCTGTTGGTCCACCATGATCCTCTTTTTCTTATGTTAGTTGAGAGCTGAGTTAATGAGATAGCCACCTGTCAGTGACCTCGCTGTGTGGTCTAATCCCTTCTGGCCCAGTAGTGTTGACGGTCTTTAAAGCAAAATGTTGGATATCTTTTTAGTCAGTTTCTTCAAAAATATGTTGAATATTAGTCAAGATTTTCATGCATTTAGTCATAGTGTATAGTATTTACCTTGCATGTTTTGCCACTGTTTACTCTACAAATGATTACTAAATTGAGATAACAAATTACATTGAAGAATATTAAATACGAGTTTATATCTTGCCTTGTTTTCAGAACGTTGTGCAGTGTGCAACAGAGAACCTTTAAAGAGCTTACTTGACAAGGCTTGTGAATCAAGTGATAACTATGGTAAGTTTTCTATTGCCCCCTCTCCTTTGAAATTTCAATTATCTTTCTATCTTGTTTTTGTCTTCTTAAATGTATGTGAAGTAATAGTGGAAGTTGCATAATGAGATGTGCGAAGAATTCCTTTACTGGATCAATTAAAAAAAAAAGAAGCATTTAGTCCCTTTTTATTGGGGGGGGGGTCTGCTTTGATTGCAGCTTTTTAGTAAATTTACTCTTATGAGTGTAAGAGGAAAGCCAAAAGTATGTCTCTGTTTATAGCAATGTTTTATTATTATTCTTTACATTTGCTGTTTTTTTCTTCTTCAAATTTTGATTCAGATTTCATCTTTGAATAGCTTTATGCAACCACTTGTTTTGGGGTCACGCTCTAAAAATACTAGCGTATTTATAGTGAAAAGGATTACATTAATTAAGAATGAATTGACCCGGTTTTTATTTTGCAGCCCTGAGAGTGACCATGATGTCACAAGAAAGAATCAGTGGATACACAGTCTATATTGGCAATGTCACAAGGGTTGTCAGAAGAGGTAAGTAGCTTTAGTGACCACCTGTCTACAAAGACCACATTGTTTGTTTCCCTTGAAAATGGTTTCTCTTTGAAAGGAACCTGTACATATTGACCATCTGTCTATGAAGACCACTATTTCTTGTCTCCCTTGAGCAGTCTTTATAGACAGGTTTCACTATAGTATGATATACTTCATTTCTGTAGTTTAAATAATTCAATATATCAATAGAATATTTGATATAATGCATTGGCAAGACATATATCTACATTTTCCACACTCCACCCAGGTTTGGTAAATGGGTACCCATTAGGAAGAACAGTATTAATACTGATGAGGCTACCCTGGGTAAACAAGACATATTATTGTAAAGAAGAGCACAACATGGCTTCATGATTCTTCATAATTAAAGATAAAGTTGAGTTCTGGTCATGCGATTGCATTGTGAAAGAAAAGGTGTGGAATCGATCAGATAAAGTTGATCATGCAAGGTTCTGGAATCATCAAAGTCATAATAAATTTGGCCAAGCACTGTACACAGAAAGATGTATATGGGACTACGCAAATGGTGTCTGGCCTACTTACCTTGATTTCCTTATCTTTCTATGCTCATTACTCGGCCAGTATACATTTTCTCCAAAATTGTTTGTCACATGACATTTATTTGTAATCTTGATCATTCAGTGTAAGTTTCGTTTGATTCTGTGAGAGTTAATTTTCTTTTTTTACCAGAACTCAGTTATCTTTAATGAAAAATACCTGTACACAATGAAGTCCCTTGTAAGTGTTCACCAATCTCTGTGTGTGATAAGATAAAGAATACAAGGTTAAATGTAGACTAATCATTAACTGTGTCTGTCAGGTCAAGACGATGTGAGTCCTGGAATGCTGAGACATTTCTACATCAAGGAGAGATGTCCCTGTCCTAGGATCAAACTCAATGGTGAACACACCATCATCGGATCAGCAGGTCTTAGTTTCATCTCAGACACAGGAGCAGATGGGTGAGTTCACACTCAATAATAACAATAATAAAAATGATGTTAATGAAGTGCTTACAACCAAAGTCTCAAAGCGCTATAACAAACAAAATACAATTATACACAATCACATATTAAACAAAACAAAAAGTGCAAATAAACCTACAAATTACAATACGTATGAAATATACATAAATGTGAACAGAGTAGGTTGATCATCAAAAGCAATTCTAATCTCCTCATTAGATCAGGGGAGTGTTTCATGAGGACTAAGATCCACTTCAAGATTCAGTTCAAGTTGGACTTAACTATGGCAGGCTGTTCATGGCACTGTTCACTCTCATTGGTCTCCCATGGGACGTACAAATCATGGTCACAAATGTACACTTTTTGATAATTCATTATTGAAGGAAAAAATATTTTCTAAAGATCATAATGGTGAGAGCAAATAGTGGCATGAACAGTCTGCCATAGTTAAGTCCAACTTAAATTAATTATTTGTCTATTCATATTCATGGGCAATTAGAGTAGTGGTTGAGGGTTATTATGCAAATTATAATCATAATACATGTAGCTTTAAAAGGGTAAAATACAATCATTTTACTCCAGGGCCCACGACTTACAAAGAGTTGCGATTGATCCACATCAATCGCAAGTTTGCAATCTCCGACTGTCTCCTATGTACATAGTTGCGATTGAAGTTGCGATTAATATCAACTCTTTGTAAGACACGGCCCAGGTTGTCAGTAGTATTGGTACTAGCCATATCATACGGTAAGTACATGTACATGTACTTTATAACATTGATTTTTCATAATAAAATAATATTTTCGCATATATTTATTCTTTCTCCAGCTACAAGTATCTGTTGGACGACAGAAGTATCGTGGAATGGTGGCCAACAAAACTGAACAAGAAAAAGAACCTTGACATTCAGGCGAAACTTCTCAAGTTTGAACAAGATGCCCAGTTGTGTACATGAGTCCATCTCACATTTATGCACCGTTGATTTTTTGTATGTCAAGGAATGTGGATGGTGCATTCTTTTTCAACCATGTCTGCTGAACTTGATAACAGTCTTCCAAGTTTTATTGCATTATTTGCGATTATTCAAATACTTCGCGGTTCATATGTATGTATATGCATCCCAAATGAAAGAAGTTTCAGATTAAGCTGTTTTTAATTGAAACAAGAGTTTGTTTGACACCTTTGGTAATGTCAAAGATGTACATGTATAGTACATGTAGCTCCAAGAATTGAATTTCATTCATAATTGAATTGAATATTTTTCTCTGTTACAACCGAGTGTATGGTACGATCCAAAAAGTCTTTATTTTTGCCTGTACCCCAGAAAATAGCAGATTGCATTATACCACAAGTATGAGACTACTTATCTGACAATAGTTGATACAACATTTATTGTCAACACTTTATTCTACGCATGTACATTCATATGTTAATCATGCTTAACTTCAATTCTAAATTACATGTACATTACATACAATGTTGGCTTCCACATAATTATGTAAAAATGAATTATTTATGAATCAGTGGCCTTAGTTTTTTGGTAGAAATATTTTACATTCTCTGAAAGATTTTATAGGTTACTTTGTGGGGAAAACTGTTAAAGGTACTATTCTTCCCTTTCTTATTCTCATTTGTTTTTAAAGTAATTTATGCAACTCCCTGTAATCTATAAATCGCTGTGTGTTTTCATCTTATTTTATGTAAATATTGAATATCGTATTGTTATTTTTTGTACTATTTGTGGCTGAAATGAAATCTCTTAATCACATATGTATCATTCCTATTGAAAGAGATTGATATTTTGTTATTTTTTATAAAAACAAAATATAGGTTTACTCTTCATAATTAGAAGGGTTCGGTCTATCAAAAACTGTTTAAATCATGTTTCTAATAATATCATAAAATTGGTTTTTAAAGTATTAATCAAATTGAGCTTTTCTTGACAAAATTAATTACAAAATAAATAATTATGTTAATATCTAAGGCTCCACATTCTCTGTGCTACTAGCCTACATGCATGCCCTTGCTCACCCTATGTGGTATTAAATAGTGATTTATTCATTATCAATGAATAATCCTTGTTCAAGAAAAGAATAAGTAAATGAATGGTATGACATCAGTAGAGAGGAATTGGAGAATAAATTATGATATACAGTGAAACGGGTCTATAAAGACCCCAAGGGAGAAAAGAAAAGTGGTCTTTATGTACAGGTTCCTTTAGTACATGTTTTAATGAGAAACCATTTTCAAGGGAAACAAAAAATATGGTTTTTCTAGATAGGTGGTCACTATTCAAAAGCAGGTTTGACTATAAATGTATATCATGAGATGAGAAAACGTGGCGTAATACCTGAATGAATGGCAAGGAAATTCATTGTCAATGTGTAAAATCTAGGCAGGGAGATGAATATCTATTGAGTTAGATTAAAAAGAGTTTTAACAATTTGAATATTTCATCATCAAAATCTTTGGAGACTTTCAATTGAACCGACTTACTTTCAAGTTAATATTGAAGGTGTATACATAAAGGTCACAAGGTTAACTTTGATAAATATGATTGAAGATTAAAGCAAAAGTCCAAGAAAACCATTCTAACAGATTTGACAGAAAGTTGAACAGATTTACCGTAGCTATTGCTTTAATTTTTGGAAATGTACCCAATATGTAGGACCAATTTTACAGTAAACTAAGTCAGGGTTTTTAATAATTTTTGTATGCAGTGTCACATTGTGTAAATATATATTATAATATGCAAACTATTCTGCTTTATTACTGGTATACAGAATGCTATATCATGACATGATTTGTACTTTTTTGCATTTAAAAAGTATTCATAATAAAAGAATTTTAAACTATGCAACTTCAGAAGTTTGACTTTTGTGCGTAATCGACTGAAGTGTGATTAGTTAACTACCTATCGGTATTCAAATTTTACGGGTGGCAGTTCATAGACGGGTTCACTGTCTTACAGATTTTTTATATGCATTACAAAGGTATTTGTTTACAACCCGAAAGCTTGCCCGACATAGCAACATACAATGTATGCAGGCTTGATTTTAATATTTTAGTTCATGAATAACAGATTAATGGGAAATCTCGTCGACGGGTCCCCAGGAAAGAAAGATCCGTAATTTTACTGTGATAGTAAAGCAGTCTATTGACTTTCACAATGACTTACAAACATTCGGCTCATCTTTACAACCATTGTGATTATCTGACTTATTTGGTAGCCTGATTTTTAAAAACTTTTGCACTTAATTTTTTATCCCTTTTGTACACATTCAATTTCTCTTTTTACCTACCGGTATGTATTTCAATTAATGCATGTTCTCTTCCGAACCCTTGGTTTCCCTGCTATGCTAAATGGCTTCTGTATAGATGAAATTCACTTGATTACATTAGTTGTTGCTATGTTGGTCTATCATCTGAAATCTTGTCAGTCATTAAGAAAAACTTTTATTTAAAAAATAGTATGCATAAAACTAGAAAACATGTTTATTGTTGATTTGAATACTAGGATACTGCCAACGTTTATATTTCACATATGGGACATACTGACATCTTCATATTTCCTACAAATTTCTTCAGAACTTGATGTTGGCTGTAGAAGGGATACAATTAAGTGCCACGTTACATATTATTTCATTCCCCTGGTACAAATAATTGTATTTCAATAGTCTTAATATTAATCTATTAAAATTGATTGTTGCTACATACATGTAGAACAAACATTATGGCTTGTCATACCAAACTATGCGTAAACTATGCAAGTATAAATTTGGTTACATCGACTATGCCAGCCTTGCTTACATGTGGCACTGGTCTCTTCCAACATTGCAATAATTTTAGCGATATCAGTGTTAGACCGGTAGTGGTAAAATTGCGGTTTGGGGTGCAAAATATCAATTCTTAGTTTTTTAAATATTGCCGTCAGAGGTTTAGATGGCAATACTTCAACCTAAATTCGCAAAATACAGAAATATATTCTTGTACATGATTGGTAATAAGAGTTTCCATTTCACTATTTGAGAGGGGGGGGGGCATTTCCAAAACTGGTCTATGCCCTCAAGCAACATGGGACTCTTATTCCTGTTCGTGTACAGTTGAGAACTATATTATTCATATTCTTTTAAATTAGATGCCATTTTTGAACAACTTTAGAATACCCCCACCACTAAAATTGACCAAATGCTCGTGGGGTACCAAATACTTTACCAATGAAGCTAAATCTCAGGACTTAAGCAAGACTTTTAAGTAACACTAATCCTAACCCTAACTCTAGGTCTTCAACATTGGTGGGGTATTTTAAAGTTAAGCCTGTAAGGAAAACATTACATAATTTGGTAGTATTTAGTTAAAGATAAAAGTTCTGGTAAAAAAAGAAAATGAATTCTCACAGAATCTAACAAAACTTACACTGTATGTTCAAGATAACAAATAAATGTCATGTGCCAAACAAGTTTGGAAGAAAATGTATACTGGCTGAGTAATGAGCATAGAAAGATAAGGAAATCAGGGTAGTACGTACTAGCCCCGACACCATGTGTGTTGTCCCATATATATCTTTCTGTGTAAGTGATTGTTACTTTACCAAGACTCTGCCAAATTTATGATGATTTTGATGACTCCAGAACCTTGCATTACACACCATTACTTACATGCTATATGATAAACTTTTCTGATCCATTCCACACCTTTTCTTTCACAATGCAATCGCATTACCACAACTCAAGTTTATCTTTAAATATATATTGAAGCAGTGAATTCATAGGATCACATCAGTCAAGCCATCCAGACATCACACCATGTGGTATGTAATCTTTCCAAACTAGCTCACCAGTCAGCTGTAATCTTGAGAGGTTCTGATTAAAACTATGGGCCTTGGTGACTCCAATAATACTTTATATAGGGAATTGGTCACCTAGAATAAAGGAAATAGAAAGTGGTTTCTTTCGATCCTACCTTGTCTTGTACCAACACCTGTTGAAAGCAGAACTAGTGAGCCACTACTTGTTAGGACAAATTATATCCCAAGTTACAGTGAGATAATATATATTTACAAAGTGAATTATAGGTAGTCGTTCAAATATTGCACAGTACCGGTAGAAAGACTATATATACAAAGTAATGTCGCTTCTTAGCAGATGAAGTATCAAAGTGAGACAAAACTCATAATCTCAATGAAGTAACAAGGCCTGAGAACCGAGTAGAGAATCGAGCGAAGAAGTAGGACATGCATCATGATGAAGCTGAATTAGCCTTGATGTAGACTCTCTCTAAAAGACGTGTGCTCTAGCAGCTATAAGAACAGCTCAGGAGATGTGATGAAAATAGGTGTGGCAGAAGCAAGTGTAATATGCATGTCATATGCTATAGTGCATTTGGTGGTTGCCCATGCATCCCAACACATAGGGTGTGGAATGTGCTTGCCAGCATGACTGCACATCCCAATACAATAGGGTTTAGAATGTGCTTGCTAGAGAAAGTATTTGTGGCACTCTATATTGTTACAGGTGTCACTATAGAAATGGGTGACAATTGAATAAAAGGCCAGACTTCAAGCCACACAATAAAGTTAAGACAATAATATTTAAAAATGTAAAGTTCTTCTAAGGTCAAGTCACTGCAGTACTATTGGAGTCGCCTCTTGTCCATAGTTTTAACCAGAGTATTTTTTTTTTATATGCTGCCTTAAAAACTTATCATTACATTTTTTTTTTCAAATCAAATTTTAAACCGTTCAACATTTCAATAAACTTGACATTAAAAACATAATTATTGAATTTCTTTTTCAACTCACCAATAGTACTCCCAAATAGTTCTTTTTCAGAGCAACATGACCAGAGGGTGTTTCACAAAGACTAAGATCGACTTTAAGTTGGACTTAACTATGGTAGGCTGTTCATGCCACTAGTTGCTCTCACTATTGGTCTCTCAATTATGATCTTAAGATGATATTTTTCATTCAATAATGAACGATCAAAAGATGTAAATTCTGTAGATTTGTGACTATGATTTGTAGGACCTTTGATAGACCAATGCCAGTTAATGGCGAGAGCAAACCGTGGCATGAACAGCCTGCCATAATTAAGTCCAACTTAAAGTCAATCTTAGTCTTTGTGAAACACTCCCAAAAACTGGTGGCTTATTTTACTTCCATTGACACTACTTCACTCTGCAACAGACTATAGGTTAACTATAAGGTTAATCCCTTTTGGTCTAAAATAAGTAACTACAGTACTCATATAAGTACCGGTAACAAACAAAAAAGTGAAACATAAGCAGGTTTTAGGATAGTTTATTGACAATAATAGTTTTTATTCTACATTATACATATACATGTACATGTATATCTAGCCTGGCCAGCAATGTGTATATACAGTTAGTATGATCAAGAAACTTCTTAGATTGAATGAAGCACTCAGTCTCTCACTGCACTGCCAATGAAAGGTGTATGACCATTGATAATATCCAAAGATTATGTCATAGCCAAAACATAAAGATACAACTTGAAATGAATCCAGTACAGAGGTAAGTGAAAGTGCACAATTATCAAAATAATAAATCATGAACGTAAAAAATTCAGGCCCTATTGAACAGGAATAAAGCTTTACGGTAATATATTCACACACTGCAATAGCCAACAATGGACGGATATAAAGTAGAAGCTATCTGACCAATTATCAAGAATTTGTTTGAAGTGTTGCAATGAACTTGCATCCAACAATAAAATAGACATACCGGTAACAAATTTAAATAGAAATACTTTGCAAATATATACATATGTACATCTTATATAATTTCATCTATGGACAGCTTATTAAAATACAATTTTAGATAATACGCAGTATATACAAAGAGCAAGGTGGTTATGACGAGTAGAGAGTTCTTCGGTATAATGCTTTATGTTATCACACAACACATACTGAATACAAAATATTTTGGAAGTTGATGATGCACTTTGTCAGCTACAATCATAATCTTAAAGTGCTTCACCCATTGCCCATTCTGATGCTTTACCTTGTATAGTTGAACATTCCCCACTTTTTCAAGGCTTATATTCAGCTTGTGAATATGAATTGTCAGGTAGGAAGCAAAATAAAGTTGACATTTTGTTCCTGTTGTAACTTTTTATCTTCACACAATAAGCTATGTCTTTAGATATACTGGTAACATATACATTGTGATATATGAAAGGGTGTTTCTTGCATGAAAAGGTGTGAATATAACACAACCCCAAAAAATCAAAAGCAACTAAAATTCAAAACAATCAGAGCCTTGTCTTTCAGATTAGTGGTGTTGCATTGAATCACAGCTTATGTTGTGAAGCCTCCCAGACTCAATCACATTGTTTGTGAGTCCTGTGGTGTAATGACAATAAGTACGGTAATACGTTTATAGACTGGAAGAATGCAGACATCTCTGAAAGGGAAATCAGCGAGTCTTTCATGCACTCAAATAAATGTATCAAGCTGAAAGGTGAACAAACACTTTCCCAAACACAAAACAATTGCAAGAATATAAACTATTCTGTATGGATGAGTTTGTTATACATGAATGTCACTGGGCTGCTCCATACAATGTTTCAGAGTTCTCTCCCAATGACTCTCTGGTATGTGATTATCAAAGTGAAGTCATATAATGTTTTAGAGTTCTCATAGTGATTCCCTGGTGATTCTTAAAGCCTATCTGCACTAGTTTTTTCAGTAGGAATAAGACCTTCCTGCATGGTCACTGACAGGTGGTTATCTCATCAAATCAATTCTCAATTAACATCAAGATCAGAAAAAGGGGACCATGGGGGACCAACGGTCACCGATTAGGCATTGTTTGCTATATAAAGGGTTCAAGTACATGTAGCTGTAAGTAGTGCAGTGGGGCTTTCAGGTGAAGTCATTGAATTGTTTTAGTAGAGATCTTTGACTTTTTGGACCGCTGCCTGCCAGCTACCAGTCCACCTATTCTCTGCTGTGGTCTGCTCTTCCTGCTTGGTGGCAATCTCTTTTAAGCGCTGCTCATAGTCCGTTGTACTTTGCTGGATACAGAGGGATAAGATAAAGAAGCTGATTGACATTGGGGCAGGATAGATGGAAGCAAGATGGGGATGGGGGGCAAAGTCTCATGGTCTATTTGATATGTTACATCATGAAGTGCCAATGTAATATGGAAAGACAAGGATTCACATTGGCCACTTGGCTGGCATGAAACAGAAGATTGTGAACCCAAGGATACATGTAGGCCGGCCTGGTGACTGTATATGCTGTCCACACATCCCCATTTCAAGATCATAAGTTGGCAAACTCATTGTGATTGTTCATGATCTATAGATTAAGTTTATATTCATCAGTAAAAGCCTTACTTATTATTGTATACTGGAACTGTTATATCTTTATAAGTATCGCTAGTATAATCAGTGCACATGTGAAGCATACACTGTGCACAAGTGTCTTTTTAAACTCTCATACTTATTTGAGGATTGCCTGAAAATAAAAACATTTACTTTTGTAACACCACTGGATTGAAATGCAGTGAATAACAGATTTTCGTAATGGGGTTGTCATTGATAGGCCTGTGGCCTTCGCAAATCCTACCATATTGATTTTTTTTGTGTTGTGTTATTTCCTCTTTAAATGTATATGTAATTGTCATTGTTCTTTTTATTCAAATGTTAAAATAAAATAAGTTGAATTGAATGGAGATAAATGGTGCTTGACAAGTACACACTGTCTGTGTGTTTGCTGTTACCTGGAATGCATGATTCCTTGCATCATAGGTTGCCTGGTGTGCTAATGTAGTCTTCTGAGTCGTCACAGCTGCCGTTGTCGTTGGTGTAGGAGCTACTTCACTCTCAACCTTCTTACCCTTAGCTAGTCTGCTACGGCTACGTGCCTGAGTTGGAGTCTGCGATGTTTCTATCTTAGGAGGGGGCGTTGGCTCTGGTTGAATGCTAAGGGGAAGCCCCTCCCATTGACGGCTACCACGCTTGATGAGTGGTACATATTCATTGTCCTCTAGTGGGAGCCCTGCTTGTTTGCGTCGCATCAGGGCGCTGGTCTTCATTCGCTTTGCATCAACCCCTGTACATATTGAAGATTATGTCAGTCAGATTATTTCAAATACACTACAGTGGACTAGAAAATGACTTATATTAAGTTCTTTGAACAAAAATGAATTTCATTTCAACATAGAGACAAGACAATGACAAGCACTACTCTAAAAATTGCCATTTATTTGATATATTTCATATTCATTAGAATGAAAGATTGTACATTATCATTACAAATCTTAATGGGGGAGAGCCATCTGCTAATAACTGCACACAGGTGGCTGTATGCGCAAATATTTCCAAAGTCATAACGTTTCATGTAAACAATAACTTCAAAATTCTATGGGAAAAATTCAATGTTTTCAGCAGCTTGCACCAAAAATATTGTAGCTGGGTACTGATAACAAAATATGTGATACAGGGCCCTGGCCATACTTCAGATTTCTTATTGCATTGAGAAGACTTACTGCCGGTGATGACATCATCAACCGTTAACTCTGAATCGAGTAGGAGTAGAAGCTGTTCAGTGGTCGTAGCAAGCTGTTTCACAAAGTCATCTCCACAGCTCTTCATTGCGTCCTGTAGGAATATAGTCAAAAAGGCTAGTTATGGGGGTGTATTGGACTCAAAATGACCCTCCACAATATCCACATGAGAAAATATATAGATTATCATTTTGTTAAAATGAAATGGCACTCATCAGTATGCATTAGGTAATGCACACTTGATCTGTGCCAATTAACTAATGAGGCAGGTACTGCCTTGAATTTGTAGCCAAGTGCTCTTCTTGTCACTCTCGTGCTCTAAAAATTATTTCCAGAGAAAAGTTAGAAACAGACATCTCTCTGCTTTTATAATGTTATTCTATCACCATCATCAATAATTTGGAAAGTATATATAAATATCTTTCAAGATGAAGAATTTATCCCAATTTAGATTATTCAGAGACAATCAAGTGGAAATCAAATGTGAGTGTTGTAGAATAGAAGGAAACCTTGCATTATCTTCCCTCTTAATTCTTCAATCTATCAACTGTAATATCTAATAATGATGATCATCACAACAATGTAGATTAAATACAGGGCTTAATATATTTCATTCATTAAACCATATTTCTATACAAAAAGACAGCATGGCAGTAAATAGACATGTGAATATAAGCATATTTTATATAGTAAAATCTAAAGAAATCCATTTATTAATGTATTTCAATTTTGTTATGCATGTTTCTCTCCCTAACCACTGGTAACCAGCCATTTCATTCACCTGCTATTTGTTGCTATGTTGGGGAAAACCTCTGCAAATCTCGATAGTTCTCAAGAGAAACTTTTTCAAAAATATGCATGAAATTAGTAAGCAGGACTCATATTCATAACACCTTCCAAAGCCTAGTTGTTAGCTAACTAGTTTATATATATCTATATTATACAACACCTATGTGTATCCTTGTCATTTGATTGGAGGATTGTTTGTCACATGATATTCAATAGATGTTATATTGCACGGTTGTGCATTTTTGGTTATATGCAGACTGCGTACCTCTCCTCGATGCGCATGTACATGTATCTGCATGTATCTGACGCGAAGGCAATCTGAATGTAATTGAGAAGGCTTGACTCCAACTTTAATTTATCTTTAATATAAGGAGTAAAGCAAAATTTGTTGATTAACGTTCTATTAGATCTTCTTCGATGTTGTATAAAACAAATAATAAAGGTTTTTCATTCGTTCAATGGTGCGAATATTTTCATTCGTTGAAAGATTAACGTTAATTCTATTCAACTCGGTTGACGCCTCGTTGAATAAAATGTTAATCTTTCAACCCATGAAAATATTCGCACTATTGAACTCATAACAATTCATTATTTGTATACTATAGCTAATTGAATTAGTTGATAACTATATAAATAAGGTTTTAGGGATATGGGCCCAGGTTAATTGGATTAAAGTTATTACCTTGAGGGCCTTAGCATTTTCCTCTACTCCAGCCATGTATTCCTTCCTTCTCTCATCCTCTTGATCACACAGTGAATCAAGCTCATTGCGATTGTGAGGGTGTCCTAGGGTCGGGCGCAGCAGAAGCTTATGCTTGCTCTGTAGATATAACAAATACAATGAAGAAGTTATATATAACTATATGTAATACAGGGTATACTTAAATGGAGAAGGGTGCATGTTGATGAACCTATACTTGTTGAAAGTCACAGGAAAAGGATTGCATTGAAATACATAAACTTGCAAGGAAACAACATTGTTTTTTATAATGAGGTTCCTACTGATGAACAAAATTCCACTCATGATGTCTCAGAAGCTCTATTTGTGTGTTCATACACAGACTTACCCTTGCTTTCTCCCACTGTCCTAGTTTCTGTGTGAACTGTCCTCCACCTTGCTTCATCAAACCAGTAGCTTTCTGAATATGATGTTTCAGAAGCTGTTTGATAACCAGTGATGGGACCTTCGCCACCTCAATCTCAAGCCTCTCCAGCTGCTCACGAAACTCTGAAGTAAGAGCAAGAAAATTTTCCAGTTTAACTTTTCAATTTTCAGTCCCTTCTCAAGTTTGATAAAATGTAAAAGCACTCTACACTCATCTCATTCTATATTGCAACTGATTTGTGCACGGACAAAGCTTTCTTGTCAATCTGTCAGATCGACTGACCTACAAGTATCAGAACAACTATTGACTTGCACAAAAAAATTATCTACACTTATTTCGATAAAACGACTGACTTAGAGCTAGGAATTTTGTGAGGGAGGGGGATAGAGAGGGAGGTGGAGGGAGGGAGGGAGGATGAAAGAGAGAAATAGAGAAATGACAAATAAAACATTTTTAAAACTTATTTTCAATATTTTTTAATATAAACTTCATAGAAATGTAAATGAGATGTAAAGTCCATCAAACATCAACTATCTGATTTTCGTAACTACACCTCCTCCCAGCCACAACCATTGGAAAGCATTTACATATCAAGCAATGCCCTGATGTACTATGGAAACACATATCCTGCCTTTAGATTAAAAGCCATGTTGTCCTCCAAGCATTAAAAAGGGAAAGTCCCACAATGATCAAGCTACACCTGGGTAGAGAGAAACAATAGTAGATGAAGTGTCTTACCTTGCAAGCATTGGTTATGATAGTCATCAGCTTGTTTGTAGTAGGACTGTAGTTTAGTGACAATCACATCGGCGCACTGCTCAAAGACCTCATGGATGGCTTGAGGTCGGGTCACAGCACGACTGCCTTTCTGTCGGTAGTACAGCTGTAATACAACAACAAGATCTCACATTCATTAGTCTCTTAATTTAGATGAAAGTACATTGCGTCACTGACGTGCATAATCCATAGATGTTATAATTTGAGAATTTTTTGATCAGGTTTATACACACCAACAAAAGTAGCAAATAACCATACCTAACTAGAGTTAGACTGATCTGACCTTACCATTATAGGATATTAATCGGATCTATTAATCAAATACTTGAATAGGGAAATGCTTTTCACACACCATAGCAACAAAAACAAATACAGTCAAACTTGTCTATAGCGACCGCCCAACGGTAGCAAAAAAAAGTGGACTTTGTGTAGACAGGTCCCTTTAGTACATTTTTCAATAAAAAGTCATTTTCAAGGGAATAAACAAATGTGGTCTTTGTAGACAGGGTGGTCACTAAAGCAGGTTTGACTGTAGCTATGAAATAAAGACAACTTACATCAGCAGTAGTAAGTAGACCATCCAGTGCATCTTGTAGAGTCCTCTTCACTACAGCTAAAAGGTGACTGTAAACAGAGATATGAAAAACAAAACAATAATCTCATGATTTCAAATTGAAAAAAATAAATAGCAAAGTAGTGAATAAAGATATAATAGAACAGAAGATTTTTTAATGAAATGTGAAATATAAAAACAAAAATCATTAGATAATGACAAATATCACAAGATAATGATTACATTCAAATTCATTTACTTCAATTAAATCAATTGTTACACAGGTGACACAAGACGAATTTACAAGGAGGTGAAATATGTGTGTCATGTTTCCTCGCATTGATTTTTGTCATCTGTATTCATTAGATAGAATTAACATTTCTCAATAATACTTACGTTTCTTTTTCTGGCTTTTCCCCAAAGATGTAATACTTGGGATCAAACTTGAGACCATTGTTCTTGTTCTTTTGAGTTCTGTAGAAGAAAGTAGCAATAGATACAAAGTTTGAGAGCAGGCATGCATTTAATACTTTGTTTATGACATCACGTTTTCCTCTCACTGGTCTAAGTATGTGAAATAATGCTTTCATTACACAATGCCATATTTAAGAAAATTAAATTATTGAAAGTAATAAAACTAAAACAAAATCTTATTTCACTACCAGTACTTTATAAAATATATAAACATGAAAGAGATGTAAATCAACTATTAAGCCTGTGTGATTTCAATCTGCTAATCTATTTCTTTAAGGTAACAAGACTTGAATCTTGCTTGAACTACTAGTAGTACCTATTACAAAGGAGCCTGGGGTGTTTCACAAAGACTAAGATTGACTTTTAGTTGGACTTAACTATGGCAGGCCATTCATGCCACTGTTTGCCCTTGACGTTGGTCTCTCAAGGAACATACAAATCATGGTCACAAATCTACAGAATTCATATTTTTTGATAATTCATTATTGAAGGAAAAAAATATCAAATCAAGATCATAATGGTGAGAGCAACCAGTGGCATGAATGGCCTGCCATAGTTAAGTCCAACTTAAAGTAAATCTTAGTCTTTGTGAAACACCCCCCAGGTATAAGGTAAATCTTGATTTTGAATTGATAAAGAGCTTGTTAAAACATTACACGATAAGGCAAAGTACTGAATTAAGTACTCACCCGGAAGCACTCCTTCGAGGGTTATGATCCGAGGTCATCGAAGTGGTGCGTTTTGGATTGTTGACCTTTGACCTTTCCTTATCCACAGGCTTAGCAGGGGGTCTAGCCACGCCTTTACCATGGGCATCACCGACAGTAGAGGTGGGTTGGGAGGCTAGTGTTCTCGATACAGCTGGAGATTGACACATCAAACTTGTATTCAGACTTCATTTAAATATGGTGCTTTTATTTCATAACCTTGAAAGTGTCTTGGAAAAAACTTTTTCATGGACAAAGCTAATTAATAGTAATATATATGTACACCAAATGAAATATTTCATAATGATGAAAACGAAAACGACTGCTAAAGAGAGTGTTTTGCACACAAATATAAACTGGTATTGAGTTTTCATGCTCTTCCGCTTTGATGAACAACATACTTTTAACAACTAAATAATTCAAACCCTTACCAAGTTTAGTATTAAAAAAAATGTTTAAAATGATTTGTCCCGAATTACATTTTGCAAAAATGCGACATGTTAAAGCTTAAATCTAAAAGTATTTGACAAAGGCCCTAATTCACACAGTACACCTTTAATTGTTGAGTTACAAAAAACAAAACAAAAACATCACATTACACGGGGTACTGTAAAGTAGAAATATTTGCGGTATATTCATTTTCGTGGATTTCCCATTCAGATCGGCAAGAGTGAATTTTAGAACTCACAAAAATATAAGTATGACTTCTTGTGCTGTTTTGAAGGGGTCGAAATGCGTGCAACACCAATTTAAGAACCAGCGAATATGTTTTGTGGTTGCTGAGCACAATAAATTAGTCGCCCAAAAATAAGAGCGTTTACAGTTTGAATAATGAAGTTGTTAACTATATAACATCACTGTCTCTTGCAGTCAATTACATTTGTAATTACAATTACTCTAAAAGACTGAAATATCCATTTCAAAACGTTCTACATCTAAAGCCAAGGTGGTGCAACCCCTGTTTTCAGGGTTATCCCATATTTTGAATGAATATGTATGGACTTACATGGAGTGGTCAATGGTGTCTCCTCATCCTGGCCTTTCATCTTGTTTTTCTGAGATCTGATGAGACAAACAAAAGTTAAATTGGTTTTACAAGAAGATTGACCATTGTTTGATACAACAGGGGTGAAAGTGAGCACTAAAAAAAAGAAGTTTTTTTCTTAAACCATCTCCCCTTTGAGTAAAAAAAAAAAAAGAATCAGGAAGAAAAAAAAATGGCATAACATTTCCCACCTTTTGAGTAAGAAAATTGGAAAAAAACAGGGAAAGAAAGGGAAATTAAGGAAAATTTGGATTAAATCGGGAAGAAAAAAAAAATCAGTAAAAAAATAAAGCTATAAATAAGGAAACCGATTTAAATCAGGTTATTATCAGGCCTGATAAAAGAAACTTTTAAATAATGTTGATAATATTCCTAGACTTTGGACACTTAATTTTTTTAAATGAATTGTGTCACTCTCAAAAAGCAACATACATGTATGTATGTTGCCTAAAATGAGGGTACCGGTATTCTTTATAATGAACAATGGTACTAACTCTCTGATATCTCTCCAAAATCTACTTCTTATGTTATATATGAGAACGTTCTTGATCAGAAAAAATCCTTTTCATTACCATCACAGAATTTTGGTAAATTCTTTTTATCACTTTCAAAAAAGTTATAAGAATTCTCAGAATAAGATTTTTTTTTTCTAAAATAATGATTTTCAATCGACTTTGTGATAACTCTCTTAAGCGTACATCTACTACCATCTTACGTCAGGATATTCTTGATAACCAAGACGGCAGCATCTTCCGACTGTAGTTTAGCAGCTTTAAGAGCTGCTGTAGTCGTAGACGTGATAGGTGTCAGGGCTACAGCAGTACCGGATGGATGATGGCTTCCTGGGCCCTGCTGCTGCTGCTCACCAGTAAATCCAACCTGCAGACCAGACAAACGGAGAGATGGAAGATGTGGATAATAATAATAATAATAGTTTGTTCTTTTATAGCGCATTTCAGGACCAAAGGTCCTCTCAAAGCGCTTTACAATGTACAAGTTTCCAAACATTTCTCACCAATGAATATTAAAGTTTTAGATAGTAAGGGAATAAGTTTGAAGCTCATGTGAAGTTTTCATAGCAAAAAGGTAATTGTCATTTCACATATAGAACATAGTCTCACATCGTTCTCCATGTATTGAAAGGTACGGGATCACTTGATATTCCATCCCTGATTTGTTATTCCAATGACTGATACCAGTTCACAGCTATAACAATCTTTTCAACACATATAAAAACTTTTGTTTTAGGAGAGAAAACTAGCTATGTATATGTAGTTTTTATTCAAAATACAGTACAGCATTGATATTCTTGGGCATATTTCAATGACTGAAAATATCTTAAATCTTGAAACAAGTTAGAGAAAAGTTTAAAGGGTATCAAATTAGGAGACCTGACAACAAAGGAAAAGAAAAAGCAGATACACAATAACTACAATAATAAGAATTAGGCAGCATGCATGCTAAATGAGAGAAGAATTGTACCTTTGCAGTGTTTTGATTGCCTCTAGACACTGAAGCAGGATGAAGTGGAGGGGTGTTTAACAGCAGGTGTATAGCACAGTTCAGGTACTGTGCTCTCTCGTTGAAAGCTTGGAAGATAGATGGTAGGGTCTCTAGTAACTCTCCAGGAGTAATTTGCTGTAGTAAAAACAAACAAGATTCAAATAAATTTACTTTGATTGTACACTTAAAGGGCAAAACCAACCCTTGTAACAATTATGGAAATTTTGTTGTTGTTAAAGTCTTTTTTATTTGGTTTAAACATCTCATACATAAAACAAAATAATGATTATCGATAAAAATTTTTTTTTTTTAAATTGTGATAAGTTAACTTTGAAAGAAAGCAGAAAAACAGAATGGCGAAAGTTTGAAATAAGTCAGACCAATAATAAGAAAGTTATGAATGTTTGATATATGAGATCACTACAGCTATGTGAATCTTCAAACTTTCACCAGTATGCTTCTTTGATTGTTCTGCTTTCTTTTTGCTATCAAGGTTAGATTTCTCTTTAAAAGATACAATTAATCTTCCTAAGCAAACACCATACATATACATAAAGCCCTGTAATATAAACTGCTTTCTGTAAACATCTCTGTTACTCTATTTCCTTTATAGGATAAGCATATTGGAATTTTTCTTGTAGCACTCATATAGTTGCTCAAGGTGTTTTAATATTACCGAAGCTCTAAATAGCCTACCAGTCTTGGTGCAAACTGCATTCAAGAAATTCCGTAATTATTCATTTTAATTTCTGATTTCCTCTTTACATACATGTTTTATTTCCTGCAGGTTTGAATATCCACTTTTTGTTGTCCTCCTTTTCTTGTTCAAATGTAATTATTAACGAATGTACAATATCTGATCTTTTATTTGATGTTCAAGAATAAAATGATTTTGAATTTGAATTGAATTTTGAATTTGAATATTGATCAATTATACCTATCATCATCACCCTTATAATTGTAACACACTAGATCTCTACACTCTCTAGGGGTAAGGCTACCTAACCTGATGAAAAATAACCTGATAGCAATAACTCACCTCTTTGTCTAGATTGGGTCTCTCACATGCATCCACTCTAGTTTCTAGTTTGTTAAGCACTCTCATAAGTGTCTGAGCTTGTGTATTACTCTCTGCGACCTCTCCTTTGATCTTGACCTGTGTGTTGTTGAGCCATCTACTCAGCTTCTCGATGAACGTCAGGTCAAACAGGTGACTCTTGAACCTGAAACACACACACATACAAAATACAATTAGTGAGAACTTTTAAAGCGGGGCTGCACTACTTGTAGCTACTTGCGCCCTCTATACAGCCAACAATGCCTAATCGGTACCCATTGATCCCCTATGGTACCCTTATCTTATGTTAATTGATTTGATGAGATAACCACCTGTCAGTGACCATGCAGGGGAGTCTAATCCCTCCTGGCCAAACTAGTGCAAATAGGCTTTTTATACTCTAATTTGTTGTGACTTTGTGATACACTGCATACTGAGCTAACATGTCAAATTATTAATCAATTGTCCTATTTCATAAGAATGGGAAGAAGATAATTATAAAAAAGAAAAAGGAAAGAAGAGAAAGGTGAGACCAATAAATTAAAATACATAATTATAGAAACTGAGCATAAAAAACACACTTTCATTCAATAACTAGTGATTCTAAAAGAAATAAAAAGGGGGCAAGAAGAACAAAATTTAAAAAGAAAAATATGGGAAAACACAAAGAAATAGAAAGAAGAAAAGAAAAAGGTAAATGAAAAGAAGAGGAGAATAAGGAAAAAACGAAAAGACAAGACAAGAATATCTTTTTTATAAAGATGCTGCAGGAGATCAAGAATAATTGAAGAAAATTTTTTTTGATATAGCGTATGCCTCTTGACTGACCTGTCTTCAAACTTGCCAGCTATATCAGTAGCTTGTGTTAATCTCCTTGCCTCCATACCCTCTAAGTCAGCCATCACAAAGCCTTCAGCTGAATCAATCTTAGTAGCTAACTTCTCTAGCTTCTTCTTGTATGCTTCCACCTCCTCCGGGGAAAAGTTACCACCACCAGAAAACAATCTGGAGAAGGATAAAAAAGAAAATATAATTATTGTGAGTTTTGGTGCTCTTCTATCACACATTAAAAAAAGTAATTTAACAATATGTTTATCTTAGAAAAACAAGGTGAATTGATTTAATGCAATCCAGGGTAGGAGGAGGGGGTACTCATATATTAGAACATACGGGGTGTACTGCTCTAATGGCTCACTTCTTCACTTTAAATCCCTAAACATGGGTCCCACTTTTAACAAAAATACCATTAATAATTGATTTGTTTCTTTCAAAATTTCAATATTTCAAAACACCTGAATATTGTGAAAAATGGCCATTAATCATGGATAGGGGTTTCGAGGCTTTTGAGGCTTGAGCGGCAGACCCCCGTCCAAAAAAAATCTAAATCCTGACACTGTCTCTATTCAGTTTAATTACAGGAATAAAATTAGGATGGGGATAACCGAGTCAACAAGTCAATATCCTGTTCCCCTGTTCTAGATGCTGTAAGAAAGTGGGCCATAATTAGAGAACTTTCTTGTTTGATGATGATTGTTTTACCTGACTGCTAAGAAAGCATGTAGATGCTTGTAGGTAAATAACCAGGGGACTGATGGCTTTAAGTCCTCTCTGAGGGACTAGGTAATGAGGATTAATGCCTAATTACAGAACAGCACAAGCACATTGACTTGGTTTCGAACCAGGGACCTCTTGGTTACAATCAATGCACTGCTCTACCACTGAGCAATCGCACCTCCTTGTGCACATGTTATCATGATCTGCCCAGAGATTACCAGGCTGACTTACTTGAAAGACTTGATGAACCTGGCATTTGATTCTCTGAGCATCTGTAGAGTATCATCCAGGTATGTCCTGAACTGTCTTAGAGATGCTCTGATCACATCCATGTGAGTCTCTACCTTGGTGTTCACTTGGTGAGATAAGGACACCAAGCTGGAAGGAGGAGAACAACAAAAGGAGAAGATAAACATTTCAATTTTTTAATATTTTTCCATCTAAATTTTTTAATTACACACCAAATAATTACCAACAAATAAAATGGAAGGATCCTAAGAAAGCCAAGGAGGGGCCCTATACAATAATAAACAGTTACTGTTTCTTTTTTTTTTAAACATATGAATTGACTTTGGTGATCCTGCAAACACCAAAGCTAAATTGAAGCTAAACATCAAAGTCAAGTGAATCTTCTGAATAGGATATAATATATATCTGTAATGCGCTTTGAGAGGGCCTTTGGTCCAGAAAAGAGTTACAAGGGTAATAATATGTTACTTGGTATTAAGCGCAGAAGAGTATATTCATATAGTGGCTACACTATATGAATGGACCTATTATTATTATTATTATTATCATTATGTATTTTGTGCTATAGACTTACTCAGCTGATCTTGAAGCATGCACAAACACATTCTCCATGGTATCAATCTCCTGTTTGAACTTGTCCACCACACCATCATGTTCTTTCTGCATTGCAGCAAATCTTTGCTTGACCTCTGACAGAGCACAGGAGACACCCTTGGAATGCTTGGTGACCCGTTCCTGATGAAGTAGAAGCTCAGCAGCACGCACGTTATGAATGTCAAGCTCAGTACGATGTGAACGGGGCTCATGGAGGTGCAGTCTCAGATCTAACTCACTCTTTAGCTCCTCAGTCTAATTTCAGAAATATTCATTAAAACAAAAAATTAATTCTTAGTGAAATTGCAATCTCACTTTTGATGGAAGAATAATTAAAAGATCTTTAATACAAATGCTTCCTTACACAGTACATTGTTTATTTAACTTGTGTGCTTGAACCATTGACCTCCCTGTTATGAGACCAGGGCCCTGTTTCACAAAACTTGTTATCAATAACATGTTACAAGCTACTGTTATAAGCTACTGAAACCATTGCATCTGATTGGCTGAGAAAAGATTTGTCATAGAAATCTAGCATTTGTTATTGATTACAAGTTTTATGAAACGGGCCCCAGTGCTTTACCACTGAGCCATCACACCTCAACAAAGCATCAAATTAAAGCATCAAATTGTGAATATTCAGTCCCCATAGACACCATATATGGTAGACCTGAAATAAAGTGGGTTTCTTTTTTAACCTGTCCAATAATACATAGAACATAACCATTAAAAAGCTCATAATGTGTAATTATTTGATCGTAGCTAATTCCATGACCTCATAGGTTGTACTACATACGACTGATATGCAATGAGGATATAATGTGTACCTTAGCAGCTACTACACTGTGTGCTCTCTGCACTGCATAGATCATCCATTCCTCTAGATGCTCCAGAAAGGACATCCTCATTCTACAGAGAAACATGGAAGAAAACGTTAATAAGTAAAGAATGAGAACACAAAATCATAAGGTTAACAGTTAACTTATTCATTCCTGTACCAAGTTCTTTAATTTTGTAATTATGTGAAAAATTGATATGTACCGATTTATGTTCCTTCAAAATGTGACATATTAAAGCCCCACTGCACTACTTATAGCTACCTGCGCCCCCTATATATCAAACAATGCCTAATTGTTGCCTGTTGGTCACCCACGATCCCCTTTTTCTTATGTTGATTGAGAGCTGATTTGATGAGATAACCCCCTGTCAGTGACCTTGCGGGAGGTCTAATCCCCCTGGCCAAACTAGTGCAGACAGGCTTTAAAGCTTACACCTAAAAGTATTTAACAAAGGCCCCAATTTCAACCAGTCCACCTTTCATTCTTGATCATGAAAAACACAAATAACATCAAATTTACAAGGGGTATGAATAATTCATTTGTTAACTGCACATACTGAATTAAATCAAATTATTTGGAGATCATGTCTATAATAACATTATAGTTGTTCACATTAATGAAATAAGGTTGGATTTCAACCTAAATGTACAGTATGTAACATACTCAGGAAAATTATATTATGATATCTCAGACTGATTTAGAGGAATTCATACTATACATGTTTAGTGGTTTTCTGAGTTTTTAAATAAAAGAAAAAGGTAGGAACCTATTTGACACAACTTGTTAAATGCTTAAATATTTGTATCAATTCGGTGTCTATCGAATTA